>CM060970.1:39446575-39716575 GCA_030765045.1 Tenodera sinensis
CCACCACCACCACAACCATCATCACCGTCACCATCACCATCATCACCGTCACCAACATCACCACCACCATAATCACCACCACCATCATCACCACAAACATTGACAAGTTTGACATCGAGACCCTTTTCTTTCTTTTTTTTTCTGCCTTTTTTGGTTGGAGAACCTTATACTACTTAGGTTACATCCTACCATTAATGAAATGCGTGAAATGACTGAAATAATCTCGGGGGTTCATAGAGCTCAGAATTATCCAACATTCATTTTTTTTTTTTTTTTTTTTTTTTTTTAATAAGAGAAGACCTGCAGCCACTGTATAATGCTTCTTATGATTTTAGAAACGACCTTTAGATTCTTGAGAAAATTCGTAAACTATGCCCCGATAGTTCAATTTAAGACCTTAGTTGTCCTGACAGCCATAACTTAGTGGAACAAGCTTTATTAACTTGAGATGCATCATAAAGATGAAATGAGTTACTTACAATTTGGAGTGTAAGAAGGGCAAAGGAAACTTTGACTAGGAACAGAATCCCCGATGACTAAAACGTGGTTTATTTAGAGTGGAATAGTGCGGAAATCTGCATCGGCGACGAAGACAGAAAACTGATTGGAAGCAACTGGAAAGTGGACAACAAGAGTGACAAAGGAAGAACGATGCTAAAACTAACCAAAAAGAAGCTAAACTATTGGGACATTAGGTGAAAAACTACAGCACATGCAAAATGCAAAAATGCCTTGGACGAAAAAAAAGTCAGCTTTAAGACAACATTGTTTCACATGTGAAGCTGAAAAGGGATGGCGAAAAAGAAGGAAAAATTGAAGAAGACTACGATACATTTAATGATTATGTATTTGCCTATTTATTTTTTGTATTAATGATTAATTGAATATCAATATTTTAACGTCAGAATAAAGGAAGGCGGAATCCATTACATTCGCTCCTTTGGGGACATTTATTTTGTAGTTTCTGCAATTTATGGACATCAACACAAAAGCAAAATGTGATTTTAATGGGTCAGCATTATTTGCATCCTATACATACTATATGCGTAGATGGAACCAGCCGTAAGCATTTGCTCATTTGCGTCCAGGGTTCCATCAACAAAACAAGCCATTTGTGTCCCAGCTTAGAGGATTTGATATTACATTTCATCTCATCCAAAATACAAGCAAAATGTAGTGATAACTGTCTATTAAATAATGTATTTGACATTGTTACAAGAAAAAAAAATTGCTGTCTAAGATACAAGATTCTGAAATATACTGAGCTGAGCAAAAGCACCATTTTCCACAGTATTTTAAGAAAACTAACTGGTATTCTTTTCGTTGTTTGTGTAATCAGACGAATTTCTTCTGAAAAAGCAACCTTAATCCAGAAACAAGAGAGTTTCAAGCCTAATTATAACTAACAAATTAAGAAAATGTTAAGTAAACTCTCAGAAAAAGGCATTGAATTAAACCAAGGGTATTCACTTTCACCCGCGTTATTCAATATTTATTTAGACGATGTCATTCGTAATTGGCAAAATGTTTTAACTAATAATTTTAGAATAAATAATGCACACAGTTTTGCTTATAATCAAGCAGTTACAGCATCTATGTACTGAACACAATTTACAAAGTGCTATTTATAAACTAAGCACAGTGGCTACTGATTATCATTTGAAAATATTATTTGAAAAAACTAAAATATTGGCATTTTATGGAAAATCTTTAGATCAAGTCATAGATTTCAAGTATTTCGGGGTTTTCATTGGCAAGGATAGAACAAAAGACATACATAGAAAACTCGTAAATGTGTTTCAACAGATATGTGGAACAATTAGATTAGTTTAATCAAAGAAAGTCCGCAAAGTACGCAAGCGTATTTAACTATACAACATCGTAAGGGTAGCAAGCCTTTGATTGTATTTTGCGTTAAAAGCTCCTCCTGTCACTCGCCATTAAATCGTGTGTCAGCCATAACCTGGGGAATAATGGTAATTCCTATATCGAGCCTAAACAAACATGGATTATAAGCATAGGTTATAAACATTATTCGCGATAATAGATAATACTACATAAATGTTAGTATATTATGTATATTAAGATTTTAGTCAATGTTTGTCAATCAATACACTTGAGAAAGGTGAAAACTGTGCTAATTTAAATGTAAATATTGTTATGTAGGTTATGTAGGTAGGTATTGTTATGTATTTGTTATACTAATAATTCTGGTAGTCCATAAGAGATAAAAACTTACTAGATCACTTTCATTTAAGGAAAATTAAATATTGTCGTTAACCATTTCTGAAATATTCAGTGTTACTGGATTGAAATTGAAAATCATTATACCCTTTTGAAGTGTTAAATAGCGATTCGTCTATTTCTCATGGTCATGAAAAGAGTGAAATGTCAAAGCGACACATAACGGCTCTGTATCTGCAACCAAATCTGATAAGACCATGTGTGTACACGTTTATGCTCCTTAACGTAAAGTAGCAAAATGAGTTGTGGAAGAACGGGTAGAAAAAGACATGTAAATGTAGCCTATCAGATTGTGACGTGACCGCGGTGCACAACAATGGATGGTCGGGGCCGGGCTATTCCGCCCAACTGGCGGCGCGTGTATCAAAGGCGCTCAAGATCAGACTGCCTCGCGCTATTGTGTAAGTGATAACAATCAGAGCGTCAGAACTAAAAGAGGTTTTTCAGATTATTTGAGAAGTTTTTGGCAGTCGGCGTATTTCTATAAGTTCGAAAAAGGTCTGTGTTAAGTCATCCTTGCTATATAAGGAGGCGGAACGAGCAGAGTGAGTAAGTTACAAACAGGAGTTATTTCTTGGTTTGAGTGTGTGTCAGGTGCGTGTGTCGTCGCGTCGTAAGGAAGATAGGGAAGCAGTTATGAGTGCTGAGTAATTGTATCGTTATAGTGTTGAGAGACAGATAAAATAAAGAAAGACAGTGAAAGGAGTGAGTCAAAGTTATGAGAAGAAAATACTTGAGTTGTACTATCACATAGACTAACGAGTGTTATCATTAAAAAAAGAAAACTGCGCATTTGTGATTTTTGTCACAGTGGTGTCAGATGTGGGATTCGCTGAGTGGTCAAATGGTTACAATATATTAGTAGTGCACAGAAATCTAGGATTTCTGTTTTCCTCTTTCTGCTATTAGCACAAACCTTTTTGAGAAAGGTTGACGAGCTCCGATAAAGTGACCTTCCTCGAAATCCCACTAATTTTATATAAGAAACACTTTAATTTGCGCTTAATTGTCCTTCGTATACATAAATCTCTAACCCTGAATATGTTAAATTTGAAAAGGTAAAATGATTGTAACTCATGAAGCTCCAGTCCTCATTGTGCACGGAAATATGCGGCTCCTTCTGGATTCCTGTATTCTTTTTCCTTCCTTATATGCTGGCAGAAGCCCTTTATCATTTTATTCCAAGGCGGTCTTCGGTGAGCCAATCTTATTGGTTTAACCCTCTATTAGGCGCGCGTCCTGGTAGAGCACCTAATAGGCGATTACATAGGCGCGTTCGTTCGAAAACTACAACGTTTAAATAAATGTAGAGGTCTTTCTAGCGTATGAGCAAAGATCAACCGTAGCTGGATGGCGAAAATAAGGTAGTATGTAGCCGTTTCACCTGAGTGGCTCAAAGGCGTCCTTCTCAAAGACACTAGCCCCTGGATAAGTGGGTCTTGTATTAGTTTGACATCAAATGTCTGTCACTCAGACAAAACTATGAACATAAGTAGTTTTCAGGCTCAGGAGTGAACGGAAAGAGAGGAGTAAGACAAAAATTAAGTAGAATTATACAATCAGGTAAGAGTTTGGGATTGGATGTGGCATAGATAGTTTAATAATCCCTTATCAACACAAGCCACTACGCATTATATCGGCATGGTTTCATGCACTCCATCGTAAAGTACCTCTTGAGTGTGCTCTAATGTAATTTGTGACTCGCTGTGCTGGTGGCATTCCGTTGCTTACAGAGTAACTGGATACCTCCATGTAATGAAAGGTGAAAGTAAAGTAGAAACTTTTGGAGGAGTTTTCTTGAGCTGCACTAAGTAAAGCACCTGGTTTCCTCCCAGCATACAAAGGAACCCGCTTTCCTTGCATCCTGGGAGCGCTCCAGCCACCTACTAACGAGATATCGCGGTTATCGATTAGTTGATGGGAAGTCGATATATCGACACCGCCCCCTTGTGGTCTACGCTACGGAGAAGTGTGGAGTAAAGTGGGGTAGGATTAGATTTCCTGGTGTCTTCCCTTGCTTCCGGAAGCGGAGGATGAAGAGGAACAAACCAACTAAGAAACAAACCTCAAAGTGTATCTGGCAATTAACGGATATAAGGAAGTTTAAGTTGCCTAAATCTGCAACATGAGGGAACTTCTCACAAGATCCGGGTATGGCCCTGTATATGTTACCCCCATCAGCCTACATCAACTAACAGGTATGTTTTAGGACTTGTTTTCTTTTACATAAAGCATTCCCTTTGCGAGTCTCATAAGTTCTGCTTCTGATGTAATTTGGCTGAGGCAACCATAGAAGGTCCCATCAGATGAAATTAACCATCATCAGCCACACGGTTTGAGCCTCCAGGTTCGTTGCGTGCCCCTAGAATGTTTCATTTCATGTTAAGTTTGGAGGCCTTTCCTTTCCTTGTGGTTTATAACCGATTTCATCCGTGGTCTATTGCTCTTTCCACTTCTCACGTCAATTGTCTATTGGGTCTACAACTCCCTTAATTCTTAAATTCTTATTTTTCATTCTTTTTATGTTCAATTAGACATACATACATTTTTAGCTACACAGGTCTCTGCAGCATAAATTAATATTGGTAATGTCACTGACTTATATTAATAGTGCTTCCTTTGTCGTTTTATTGCCAAAACAGTCTTGGTTTCCACAGACACGCTGATATTTATCGAGTTCTTCCATGATTTTAAAATCAAACATGTTATACTTGAAAAGCAAGTTGGTAATAGGTAATATAGTGCTATTGAAATATCATGTTTTTAAAATCCAAATAGTTTTTTTAATATTGATCAACTCAAAAGAGTTTTATAAATGTTTAGGTTATAGTCATAACCATTTTGTATTTGTTAAATTCATTTCCATTACGGTGGAAGCTATTATTATAAAAAATTATACCTAAATACTATGAATTATCTTTCAAGTTACATTTATTTGTAATCTGCGAATCATGGGAGTTGAAAAGGACTCCTTTGGAACATGTAGTTTAGAAAATTAGATACTAATATGGCAACTTGATAGCAACTTCTGCTGGGAGCTTCATCTATTGTCTGTAAATGGATTATACCTTAACCTTCAAAATAAAATAATACCAGTTTACAAAATTAATAATAATAATAATAATAATAATAATAATAATAATAATAATAATAATAATAATAATAATAATAATAATAATAATAATAATAATAATAATAATAATAATAATAATAATAATAATAATAATAATAATAATAATAATAATAATAATAATAATAATAATAATAATAATAATAATTTAGCATGGTATGAAAGTATAAAATGCACTTGTACCTACTCTTAAGAAAATAGTTTAAATGTTTATATCCCTAAAGCAGCTTTCTCTGGCATCACTTCGCACAACGGTTCTACATTGCTTTGTTTTCAATATTTCTGGAACAGTCAGATGTTTCCATTGTCGTCCCTTTTCTGCAACAGGTGACACCTATTCTTCCACCACAAAATGCGTGAAAATCTTTGTAATTTAATCGCTGAACTTGATGGTATTTATAAAAAACTGAGAGCAGTGCTTTGTCAACCTGACACCAGAGCGAAGGTCGAAGATGGGTGAGGGGCAACGGAGCAAAGCCCACAAAATACAAAGAGTCATGAGACTTTTAACATAAACCGAGAAGTTTGTCGGCTATTTAAACATGGATCAAGTGAGAAATTTCTCTGGAAGAATATTCTACGCAGAATACTGAAGGTACATGCTGCTACCTCCATTTTGTATTTTTTGGATCATTGAGTTATGGCTTGAGACATGTATCCGGTTTTGGAAGGAATAAGATGTCTCGGCAACATCCTATCCTCGGAAAGCTTTGCACTCCATCACTCGATGTGAAGCCTCTGCTGTTGAGGTCACGCTTCCACGTAAAAGTTGTATGGGGACGCATGTTCAGAGGTTTAGAATGTGCGAATGTTTGAACGCTGTCCAAATGTCCGCAATGTGTCAAGAACGGTCGGTAGTAAAACAGAGTCCAGGCTTCCAAGCTTATGGCAAACCACGACTTTATAAACGCTACGATGTAGTTCAAAACATTTGCTCGTCCTACCACCAGAAATTCTGAAGGAACCATTAATCTTGTTCCCCTCTGCTTGTTTCCACTATGTAACCTTAGCGGTGAATAAACAGTATTCATAAAAATCTGATGTGTTGCACTCCATGACTTTCTCTACTCTTGTACTAACCATTCTTACAAATTCTTAGTTGAGATAAGCATTTGCAAAAATTATCTTATTGCTTGTTTTCTTGCAACGGGAACATGGGAATAAAGTAGGTTTTAAGCGACAGTCAAATCTTTTAAAGCTTTCAAATTCCGTTCTCTTTGCACGGTTGACATATAAGCAAATGAATAGCAATGTTCCATTTGACAGAAGTACAAGTTCTCCAAAACTCACACAAATATCAAGGAATATCTTAGAAAAGGTTCAGTCTAAAAAAATTATTTAGACATCAGTGGTGTGTTTTAGCAAGTTCTACGTCTTTTGTACAGTAAGATTTGATTCATCTCTTACGGTTTACTAGTTATGCTAAAGTCATACAGGGTACATAGGACTTCATGGGCTGTAGCCAGAAAACTCAAGATATGCCTTTCATTTGTCATAAAAATATCTCAAACATATGACATTTTAATGAAAATCATCTGACCTATTTTCGAGAAAATCAAAATTTTCGAAAAATGTTCCATGTAAAGGGTAGTTTAGAGTGGAGCAATTTTGTTCAAAATCTTTGTGTCGCATCCTTGAAAGACATTAAACTGACACACCAACTTAGGTTTTTAACCGACATTTCGTTTTTGAGTTACGCTCTCAACAGATTGGCAGACACCCAGACAGACAGACAGACAGACAGACACACACACACGCGCGCACACACACACACACACACACACACACACACACACACACACACACACAAATACACACAGACCTTTTTCTAAAAATGCTTTTCTTTGGATTCAGGGGCCGGAAAACTTGTGTTTTCTGTGATATCTCGACATCGAATTTTTGGGTGGAATACAATACTTCCTCTACTATACTATACATAGTATAGAAAGTAATAAAGTGTATAGATCCAATTTCCTCATCTTATAAGAACTGCGAGAAAAACCAGCAAAGAAAGCTGAAAGTTGGAAGTAAATATTTCTAACATACGAGCCGAGCCGTGTGTGGAAACTAGCTACAGGTTTAGAAGGGGAAAAAAAAGGCATAGAATACCTGTTTCCATAACAAAATTTATTTTAACCTACATGAAAGAACATGCCTTAACCTACATACATAGTTATCTCCATTGTGTAAGCGTTTGTCATTGCGGAGAATCAGCTCTTCAAGGACCTATGTCGCTAGTGACAAGTTCTCGAAATTTGTGGAAACAGGTCACTAAGGATTCTTATTGCCAACCTGCTGTTTCACGAATTGCCTCATTCACTTGTTCAACTAAACCAACAGTGACGACAGAAGGCCGCCCACTCCGTGCTTCGCCATGAACACTGGATCGTCCATCATTGAATTGCCTAACCCACTTTTTCAGCGTTCCATCTGTCATTAGTTTTCACCGTAAATCTCTACCCGTTGACAATGAATTTCAGCCGGCTTCGAAAACCATATTACGGAACACACTTCACAGCCAGCGAGATTAGAAATTCTCTTCAATACTGAACAATCACTAACAAAACACAACACCATCCGACTGTAATGGCGTTAGTGAATAGAAAATGAACCAGAGAAGTGAATGCGCATGCGTCTATGACTCATTCTGGAGGGGTGATTTGCACCTCAACTGAAAGGCGACATTTTGTGCCTATGCCTACCGGGAGGATAGATGAGGCGAATGGGACCGAAAGGTGGTCAAAACTTTCCCACAAAAGAGTAGAAGGCAGTGTCCCCACATTTTCCCAGTTAGAAGCACCCCAGCTAAGGCTGACTCAGCCCTTCGGGTTCGTACTCCTAACGAGGGCGTGAGAATCGGAAACCGGCTCCCCTCCCCACAAGGTAGATGATGCCCTTCTTTCAAGTACCTGGGATTCTGCACATCATACTGCTGTTTGTGAGAAGTAGTAGCATACTAATTGCAATGCCAATCAATGTTGCACAACTAACGAGGAAAAACTTGCGTAAGCAATAGGTTACGAGAATAGGCGCGCAGCTTCTGGTTGGGTCTGTGTGACACGTAACTGCCGATTAGTCATTCTTACAACTATTGAAATAAAGAGATAAGCTTGTTGCTGAATAGAACAATACAGCAAAATGTAAAGTTACATGTCCTAGTCTGGCAATTATGTAGATGCGTCCATTTGCAAAGTACAACACTTAAATAAATCTAGGGGTCTCTCAGGTCTCCAGTGACCAACGATGATTAAAAATGTCTATCTACAAAAATTTGGTTTCACGTTGGTTGAAATGGAAGCTGATGAAGAGAGAAAGAAAAAAAATGGCTAGTTACAAACAAATGGCTTGGCAATGCACAAAATCGACTTTCCACTTGGCTATCGATATAGCCAACAATTTGCATTCCCGTTATTGTTCCCGGGACATTGTGTACCAAAATATTGTATACTATTTGCTTCTCATTCCCGTTATGATTTCGAGTCTCAGACTTTTTTTTTTTTTTTTTTTTTTGTGTTTAATGCCCACTTTTACAACATACGGCATCGCAGGCGGTGACACTTCGTCAGATTGTTGTCAACAGCCTTGACATATAAATAAGACTCCTCCATAATCATCACCAACAACATCAACATTTCACGGTTTAACCCATTAAAGCTCGCTCCGGCTTCATAGAATTTAATTAAAAATATTGTATACATCTTTTTCTTGGTCTGGCAATATCTGTTTTACGTAATGGTTTGTAATCTGAATCCAATTTTGGGGCACGCCTATCATTTATTTTACCGACATATTCCGTCCAGTTGTTTTCCACATTATTCAGTTCATTTGGAATATCTTCACTTCTTTTTTATCTATTAGATTACACCTGTAATATTCCTTAAAAGCTTCATTTCAGCTGCTTCAATCATTTGTCCTGTTTTTCTTCAATATCTCTTAATGGTGCCACAAATACTGTTTAACTTATTAATTTTATTTAAAACGTCATTATTTTTAAAACAAGATATATTGTAATCAAGATTTTGATGATTTGAAAGTTATGGTGAAAGCGGGCGCCCTTGTCTTACTCTTTTGTTTCTGGTTGTCATTACATCGGTTTTCATTCCAGTTTCTATCATGATCTTATATTCTACATATAAATTTCTTATTTCTGTTATCAACTGTTGGAGAACAACTTTCTGTTTCATAATGGTCCATAATTTATTTCTATTAACATTGTCGAAGTTCTTTCGAAATCTACAAATGTCATAAATTGACACATTGGACTCCCTGTGCTTTACAATTATCTGATTAAACGTAAATATGCAATCAGAACAAGATCAGCCTTTTCTGAATTCATTTTGTACTTCCGAAATTATATTGTGCTTTATTATATTAAAAAGACTTCTCACGTTTTATATCATGTATTTAAAATGCTAATCCCTCTACAACTTTTACAGTCATTACGATCGCCCTTTTTATAAATTTGATGTATCTTTGCTATTCTGCATTCTCCTGGAATATGACCGAACTTTCGATATATATTAAATAAATATAACAGACAATATTTCAGTAGAGTAGAGGAATATTCAACCAGTTCATTGTTTATATTGTTAACTCCAGGAGTTTTCTTACGCAATTTTGTTGCAGTCGTAATCTTTTTTTATCATCCTATACCGCTGTAGTTACCCAATTTATGAAACATGGTGTTGTGACAGTTTTGATATGTATTCTATTACACACTGATTAAGCATGGGTATACTCTCTAAGCCCAAGAGATCCAGCAGCAGTCAGCTGCGAGCTTTAATACCGTATTATTGCAGCAGTTCAAACGCCAAATTCATATTTATTCACAAATAATGTAAATATCTCCAGGAAGTGCTTTGCGGCAGTACATCAACCGCTGTATATCGCATATTTGTTTCGGAAATTAATTTTTTATGCTCGTCCCTGCTGTAATGGCTACCCAACAAGAGTAGATCGATAATAAAAAAAGAATTATCTTTGTCGTCACTGGATGAAAATAATAATTGAATGCTGTAGTTATTAAATTGCTTCAAGTTGTTTTAAATCGTAAATCTATAATCGATGGCTACGGGTATATTACTGCAAGCGGAATATGTAGCTGCTATTGTGGAGGAATATTTTTCTGGCGGATACACACAGACGTGGAGTTTTGTTCGCTCTGATTAGCAACAATGGATGGAGTTGTGTTTCGCATTTCCTTGTAAATAGGCATGTTTATTTCTCTTGTGTTTCCTAAATTCATTTCCGCGCGAAGGATAGCGTTAACCATCTATTTATTTCAAAGCTGCTGCAGATCAGGCTTTATATGAGCTGCAAAAATATCAGTAACACATTTAGAGCCATACAAAAAATGACAACAAATATTATGACTTTGTCCACTTCACTGTTCTGATGTAGTTCAAGTTTCACTGCGACTTTAGCTAGTTCACATTGTCACTTCAAAATATGAACAAGTTCAATTTTACTTACTACCTCACTTAATATGCAACGTTGCGGTATAATCAAGTAGGGACGATGCAACGTAGTCAGTTTTCCGAAACTGAGACAATTAACAGGGAATATCTCCGAAATGGTTCACTCTACAAAAAAATGTACTTGGACATAAATTGTGTGTTTTAGCAAGATCTACATTTTGTGTGCAGTAAGACTTTGTCTATCTCTTACGGTTTACGAATTATTCAAAAGTCATCCATAGTAAACAGGACTACATGGGCTATAGCTAGAAAATTCAAAATACACATTTCATTTCTCGTACAAGACATTAGTGAAGTTGGAAGACTGAGGTCTTTTGGCGAGCGTTAATTTGAAACACAATTTGTTTCAGCTGCAGACGGCGGCGCGTGAAATCTTATCTTTGTCTCTGAGCCGTGAGTTAAAAATATGATACGATTCCAGCAGGCGGGGTTCTAGGAAACTAACGCTATTGGCGTTTCAGGAATTGAGTTAATTGGATTCAATTGGAGCGTTACAAGCGCGATGCATTATTTTCTCCTACTTTTGTTGTTTTCTGGTGTCTGCTGAGCCATTATGGCTCGTCTCCTCCTTTCTTGAAAATTCCAAGAAAAGGGCATACCTAAGAGGAATTCAGTACAACATTTCGAGTAGGAAATATTACACGCCAAACAGAACACAGGTTATGGGCACGTGGACAAATTTACTACCATTTGGAATATGTCACAGCAAGACGTATTTATAAGCTAGCCAATCAGTAATCATTGTTTCTGTAATTAAGTTCGTAAAGTCATGGCACGAGCAACAGGTGTGCAAGGCGAAGTGTTTTTGAAATTTGGTTTACTCCATATTGGCGAGTGCTGGAAAAGTTTGAATTTTATTCTAGGTTCTGTGTGTGTAGTAACGCAAGGACACCTCGACCCACTGCGACCCCCCCCCCCCCCCCGGGAGAGACTGTAGACTTGTAAGAGAGCGGAGCCAGCGGGGTACAGAGAATCACAGAAGTCCCTAACAGTTACAGATATTGACACCTGGCGCACAACCGAAGCATTTCCTCTACCCAGGGAGAGTGCGACGATGCGACCCTTGCGGCCCGGGCAACAACTTCCGGGGAGACCCAGGGAACAGGTTCCAGAGCGCAAGCATCTCTGCCATCTGTCTGCATTTGCCGGAAGGTACTGCTCTAGCAACCAAACCGAACGATGACAAGGGACGGAAATGAAAAACGAAGGAAAGGAAATATATGTAGAGATGAGATTGATGCACTTTCGCCTAAGTGACATTGGGAAACCACGGTGCGCGGCCAAAGGGATCGAACCTGTGACCTCCCGAATACGGACCACAGGCGCTATCCTGCTCGATTTCCACTGTCTGTAGTTCGGACTATTCTGTGAGTCGGAAATGTAAATCCAGATAAGAGGAGTTTAAATTTGTTTACCAAAATTTTGAACATCCTGTCAGAGATTGGGAGCGGGTGGCTTTAAAATTGCACTGTTTACTAAATATTTTAAACGATATGTGTGAGGTTGTAAATCTTATCCAGGTGGGCAACGCCTTGCGTTTAAATGAGTTATGTTAACCGAGGTGCTTGATTACAATATTACAAGCACATGGCATCTTTGGAAAATGAACTAAAACACAGCGCATATAAGTTTCCGAAAATAAACTTTAATTCTGTTGGGAAAAATAAAATGGATTGTGTGTGCAAAATAAAGCTTTCAAATTAATTGCAAGAATTTAGAAAACTAAAGTCAGAGCATTGAGACTTTCATTACGAAAATAAAAGCTTGTTAAAAAATCACCCAGTGTACAACTTTGGCATTTGATTTTTGTGTGTTATTTATTTATTTTTTAGTTGTAAGTGAACTGCGCCTAAACTCCTTAACTTGAGCAATATACCGCGGAGCCATCTCTCTCGATTAGTGGGTGATTGTTATTAACGTCACGTTTTTTATCAAGAATTTCAAAACGTTTGACAATTGAAGGTTAGAGCATATTCTGCTAAAAAAATATATATTTAATAAGCAATATAAATCGATATTATCTATAAGCGCTCCATGAAGGTGACCTTAGAAGCTGTGTTTTAGTAACGCATACTTTAGTATGGAGATTGTAAAACAAGGTTTTTGTACTGATATTGGCTAGCTTATTTCAAAAACAAGAACCTTTTATGAATACCACTGCCATGCAAATTTCTCACTCTTGTGTGAAGCGTTTTCGAGAAGTTGCGAGCGCATGAAACAAAACTGCCGCAAGCTAAATATCTTCATTTAATTTCCGCGGGTATCCGCCTCCTCCTCACAACATCAACTTAATTTGAATGTGAAAAGAAATTTAATCATAAAACAAGTGGAGTAAGGGAGAAACAGGAATAGCTCCCATGAACTTGCTTTGCTAGAAGCGACTCAAGTTGGGGGAATTTCTGGAACAGTATTCTTGTGCAATATGTTATTATACTTTTCGACACACTTGAGAAGTGAGTGAGTGAGTGAGTGAGTGAGTGAGTGAGTGAGTGAGTGAGTGAGTGAGTGAGTGAGTGAGTGAGTGAGTGAGTGCGTGAGTGAGTGAGTGAGCGAGCGAGCGAGTGGGTGAGTGAGTGAGTGAGTGAGTGAGTGAGTGAGTGAGTGAGTGAGTGAGTGAGTGAGTGAGGGAGCGAGCGAGTGAGTGAGTGGGTGGTTTAAGTCCCCGAATCATTTTATGGAGTTTTTAAACAATTTTTTCTAAAAACAGAAAATTAGAACTAATTTGAAAATCTGAAATTCAAACATTTTCTTATCATCCTTTACTTGTACTTTCAGGCGAGTGGTGTTGACGGTGGGGAACAGATCCCTGCCCCCTGAGCGACTGTAGCCCCTGTGTTGGTTGCGGTGCGCCAGATATCCCCCTTGGTATTTAGCCTATAGGTATTGCGTCCCATTCAAAACTTTGAAACGATATGTTTAGAACACTGTTCGCACGTGTCCGGTTGTGTGTTTGTGTAAACAGCAGAACTCATAAACAAAACTTCGTTCAAATAC
The DNA here is from genome assembly GCA_030765045.1 of Tenodera sinensis. Taxonomy (NCBI): domain Eukaryota; kingdom Metazoa; phylum Arthropoda; class Insecta; order Mantodea; family Mantidae; genus Tenodera; species Tenodera sinensis. The sequence goes on from CM060970.1 coordinate 39,460,421, forward strand.
CGAACTTATGTTCTAAGAGTCCGACACAAAGATTTTCAACAAAATCCCCCCTCCCCAAGCTAGCATTTACATGGAAAATGTTTCGAAATTTTAACTTTTGAGAAACTAGCTCTAACGATTTTCATTAAAATAATTAATTGTCATAACAAGTTGAATATATATCTCGAATTTTCTGGGAATAACCTTTGAAGTCGTCTTCAATCCGGATAACTTTGCGGAACAAGTAATATCGTAAGAGAGAGACGAAGTCTTACCACACAAAAATGTAGATCACACAATTTCTCGTATACTTTGTGGTAAAATAGTTCTACTTTTCTAAGTAGCTAGTCGTTGCTCATTTTTTATGCTCTGATCATCCAAACGGAATGACCAAGCCATCACAAAGCGACCAACCCTTAAAAGATTTGAATGTCACCTAAAGCTACTATATTCTCCTATTCCAATTATACACATAACGAGCTATGCAATAAAAACTTATGCAAACTGGTTGGCACCATAGCTTGTCAGTAGAGGTGTCACGGTTCGACTTCCGGCTTGGGTATGGGAACGCCAAGATTATTTCCTATCCTCCCCAGAGTCTGGAAGTGTGAATGAGAGTATGAAAATGTGTGTGATCTAGTGTTCAAAAACTCAAAGACCCTAAGTTCATTGTGTAAGAGTTAACACCGTTGCTTATAGTCTTCTAGAAAATATGTTCCAAAAGAAAGACCGCCAATATGACCATTGAAGTCAAAGAAGATCGTTTAAATGGAGCACTAAAAAAATCTGATGTGTTGCACTCACATGACTTGCTCTACTCTTGTACTAACTTGTTTACACCATCCGCGATACAGTGGTGTAGCGGCAGCAACAAGTTATCACAGGTTCCAAATCTTATTATTACTAACCGATATGATCAAACACGACGTTGTGCTGTGTACAACTTGAACGTATTTTTGGGAAAGATTAAATCACAAATTAATTCTGAAATGAATGCATTTGTATATTTGGTTGTAATTTTGTGACAACACGTGAAAACAAAAGCGTTTTTGAGAAGTGCCCTCAAATACTGAGGCACAAAGATTCTCTCATGTGCATTTAGTGTAATCTATAGTCTATTACCTAAACTATTAGGATATCCAGAATGCAAAACAAGAGGTTGTATGATTTCTTTTATTCTTTAGAAAATCTTTGACTGAATAGACTTGGCTAACACCAGCTCACTGCATGGAAATTTAAAAATAGCATCATTTAAAGATCTAAATCATGATCTGGGATCATAAATGCTGATTATTTGATTGTGTATGCCTTAAACACGAACTGTACTTTTTATGAATTTCAAGTATTCTCTTTCCTTAATGACAGGCCCCAGCACATTTTTGTAAATAAACCAGAGGTAGGTCAGGAATTGAAACAACTCTGGATCAAAATAAAAATTTAGTATCGTAAGGTATACCACATCGATATTTTATTCCTGAGAATCCGTTAATAGGAAAGGTATTTCCATCCAAGTGCCTTCATATCTTTTTTCAAAATATATAGGTATATATGCTCCAACTGTATTATTTGTTCCCCAAAAAGTAGACTAGAACAGTATAACACTTATAGTTATGTCGTTTTTATGGCTATTTATACTACTAGATGTACATAAATAGCCCCTATTATAAATTGTTTATCCTCCCTTGAATAATGTTTTTGTTTTAATTTAGGTTCCACTGGAGCCAACCCTCAGAAACACCATTCATTTGGAGTAATCGTCATTAATCTTAACGTATTTTCTTCTTAGAAGGAGAAAGTGTGTGTGTGTGTGTGTGTGTGTGTGTGTGTGTGTGTGTGTGTGTGTGTGTGTGTGTGTGTGTGTGTGTGAGCGGGAACCGTGCAAACGACTTTGGTATAAAATAATTGTCACTTTACCTCGAAAAGCAAGCAAATAAAAAGTAAAACATCAGAAGATTTAGTAGTAGAGTCCAAAGCCCTAGTATTGGTTTGGCATATAGAGAAGGCACTGTAGAGCCATCTAGGATACTTCTATCTTTCCTAATCCACCACTGGAGGTGCAGAAACCCTGAACATATAGAACAGTAAGGTTATGTTTAAGCACTCAGATTCATAAGTACCCGGTGGAGTATACAATTAGGTAAGAATGACAACAAGAAAACAAAATTTGAAACGTCGAAGGACTACTATACTCAAAGTAGTGAAAGATTTTCGAGGAAGTCAATAAATTCAGGAAGTTTCTAAAGGATATACAATTTTACCTTTGATGTGATTCACAGTAAAATGTATTCAAATGGAACGCCTCTAAATATGAACTGCTTGGAAACCTCAAAGAAGAAGTTGAATTTCCATAGAGCATCTCTTGGGGAGTTCATTCACCAACTCTGCCTTAGGTTTCAGATTCTCAACAAGAGCAAAGTGAAAATGCAATCTCCAGGAGCAACATCCTGCTCATACTTTGTAAGGAAAATAAGCCGTATTTATTCTTCGTCATCTTCATCTTGAACTTTACTCGCAATGTTTTCAACTGATGCGATGTCACGAAGTGCCAAGGAAGCGTGTGAGGATTTAAGTACGTATTTAAGCACCCATGTCTCGCCTATAGACCCAGTTTGATAGGAAAGAGTATTTACAAATTAGAAATATTAATTATTTAAACGAGACAACTTACAAAAATGTATACTTTTTATCTCTAGGTACCCCTCCCTTGAGGCCAACTATCTCTAAGGATGAAAAATGACTTCTTCGCTACATGCGGAGCACTGTTAATCTGTCCCAAGCGACTGATTGTTGAGTGGAAGACATATACCAGGTGAGTCAGTCACCCCTTATTTTTTGCAAGGTAGGCCACCCTTCAAACGGTATGTTTAATACAGTTCTGCTCTTACTAAAACGTAGTGCTTGACGTTCTTAGAGAGAGGAGTTCGCAAAATTCAGAGGAACAGCGGTTTAAAGGACAGAACGTATTCCTCGCTAAAGGACGCCGCAAAAACATAGGACTCGTTTGCTGAGATCGAATTCCTGTTTCAGTAAACGCCTCTGATACAATGGAGCTATCATAAGTACACTAGCGTCACTAAATAAGAAGAAAATGGCGGATTGTTGTACTTAGAGCAGGGGTTGCCTGTAAAAAAAATTACGACACGCCTTCTTCACCATGCAGCTGTACAGTCAAAACGCACGTAATATTAAATAACGGTTTATTTAAACTTTTACGTAAACTACGTCTCGTACATCTCAAATAAAATGCATAGCTTTTGTCATTTAAGCAATAATATTAAAACTCCCAGCAAAGAATTAAAACTATTTTAAAAGGCTAAGTTAAGCACCAAAACACGCGAAGTGGCAATGACATAGCGCCTGGCATGCAAGTCATGCTACTGAACTCGTAATGTGCTTTCAGTCAAGTCTCGAAATAGCTAAAGAGAATTATGATATGACTGCAACCTGTGCGCCAAACCGTGGGACATGGGTTCCCATTTCGGTATTGTGTTTTTTTTTTTTTTTTTTTTTTTTTTTTTACTTAAATCATTTTTGGTTGTCTGCATTTCGTAATACAACAGGCATAATAACTTCTGTAAGCTTTTGCATGATATTTTGTGCCATTTCTTCAGCAAGTATTGAACAGACGAGTACATTGATATGCTTGTGACCTACAGAGAAGCAAGAGCCAATGTAGAAAGCAACTCAGCATCTGTACCGGGAGAGATAACCTAACAAACAACAATACTATAAAATGGATATAAAACAATTACAAATTAAAACAGTAACAACTTTTAAAATAATAATCGTTCAGTCAATGTTATCTGTGAATATTGCACGCTAAGAAATATAGCACTCGCAAGGGAGTCGAACCACATCTACACTAGTCGGATTACTTACGAATCGTGCGCTCGTTCCAAATGAGCTACCTGGTAACGTGAGAGGTAAACATTCCGTTTGACATGCAGTATTCGCTGGTCCCAGCAAACATTAGCAGAGGTGCAAACATCGGCTGTCTAATTACGAGCATATTAATAGGCGATGCTCAAACATCTAGAATAGTGCCTACTAACTTCATCGAGTGTGTAACCAAAGGCATCCATGTTAAATACTTGGGTAGAAGCAAGCATAGGGGACGATGTTTTCAGGTTAAGAGCATAAAATTCGGAATGTATAAAACTGGAAAATAAGGGGCAGGTGACTCATCCGATATAGTCAAGCCAGCCGCTACAACTTTAGGTCGCACGTTGGTTTAGTTGCAAGCACGCATCTGGTGATACGTGAAGACTCCAGGGTTATAGAGTATTGTAACAAAATCTTGAAACGAGTGCCTTGAGAGGTGATGGAATCCTCATATCCACCTATGTGGCTAAGTGTTATGTCTTACTTCATAAAACTATATGTCGGATATTTCTTTGCATGCGTCATATTTCATTGTCATCTTCTTTTGTCCACCTCTGTATGTTATAATGGACGCATTTTATACCAAGTCGAATTGTACATTAAAAAAAACGCACTCTTTCCTCTGAAAAACTTTCATAAAGATACCACTGTATCTATTACACTCAGAAATTAGTGCTTTCAACCTTACCTGACTGAAAGTTTTGCCTATTTTCCTGTAGGTATATGCATGGACTACATTAAATCCTTTAAATGTTAATTGTACATATGTATAGCTCGGGCGCTAGTTCTGTACCGGTGAAGCCTGGTTGCGCAGTGGTTATCTGGACAGCTAGTGAGCCCACAACTCTCGCGCATGCGCAGTGAGTACAGCGTCTAGCGGAAGCAGTATTACGAGTGACGTCTCTCTTGCAGTCATTTGCTTATGATATTTGAACTCGCTGTGCACAGTTAGCGTTTCTATAATTAAACTTGGACTGTGTTTTGGAGTGTGTTTGTTGAAGGTGAGGTTATTAGGTTATGGTTAGGTTGTTGTTATTATTGTTATTATTGTTATTATTGTTATTATTGTTATTATTATTATTATTATTATTATTATTATTATTATTATTATTATTATTATTATTATTATTATTATTATTATTATTATTATTATTATTATTATTATTATTATTATTATTATTATTATTATTATTATTATTATTATTATTATTATTATTATTATTATTATTATTATTATTATTATTATTATTATTATTATTATTATTATTATTATTATTATTATTATTATTATTATTATTATTATTATTATTATTATTATTATTATTATTATTATTATTATTATTATTATTATTATTATTATTATTATTATTATTATTATTATTATTATTATTATTATTATTATTATTATTATTATTATTATTATTATTAGGTTATACGTTCTTATACGAAGTAAAATGCCTCCAATTTTATCAAAACTTGACACAGAAACTTTGCATAGCCAAACTAGGGAAGTTGTGAACAATGTCCATGCGTTCATGATAAACGAAGGGGTTTCTGGTGAGTTATTGATTCCATTGAAGTCTTCCAGCTTCTTCGGGGTAAGCAACATATCAATATTACTATTCTTTTAATATGATTCACTAGTTATAATAATATATCAGCTAAACACAATGGGTCATTAAAAAATCAAAATACTAATGAGAATGGAATGTTCCATTTACTTGTAAATATTTACTTTCAGGTTGGCAATAATCACGTGGTTCATATTTAAAATTTGATAATAATAGCAGCTAGTGACATGGTTAGATAGTTTAGCTTTATTATATTGATATGTGATTTATTATTTATGTAACGTGTTGTAATATTGTGCGGATATTTTTCAATAATGAGTGACAATTCAATGGATATCATTTCCTTACACTTTTGCTCCAAACGGGAAAGTCATACTCACGCTGGGCTCGGTTCGTCTCCATCAGCTGTTCCTAAGATGACGCAATCGGGCCGTAGCCTGAGTTTCGCGCCAGCCTCGGACAGCAGCATGGTGACGTCAGGCATAGACTCTCCTCAATGCGCGAGGTTAGTAGGTCACCGGCAAAGAACTACTGTCCGTACTATATGTACATATATATTTGATAGCGAATTTTACCATTTAAATCGTGCTTTCCTACAATTTAATTCATGCAACACATAAGTTACTGATTTTATTAGATTAAGACCCAGGCGTGGATAATAATCTATTGCAGTTTGCCACAACGTGCTTTATAGTAAATCATTTTCTCATAACTATTATTTCTATTCACTACACTCAAAATAAAGTAGACATGCGCTAGACTACCATGAAGTTAAATGATATTCCAACCCCGTCTCGCGTTTTTAAACTCTTTTTCGTTCTTCAATGATACACCTATCCTATATAATCGCAGTACACTCCTGAATAGAAGCGAATCTCCGTCGGGTGTATAACTTAACTATTACTCTTGACAAATTGACTAACTGGAATGTATACTTAACATTCTCAGACAAGTCATTCATGTAACGTTGTTATACAACAATGTTTACAAACAAGTGGAGGTAAGCTTGACGTAACTAAGCCGATATTTGCTGCACTCCTGAATTCTCTTAGCTCTACAGATTTTCGTTTATGCCTACGCAATAGCTTACTCTCTTCTCTCAGGACTTGAGTTTCCATTGTCATTTAACAAACTGTCACAGAATATATTTTTCGACAGCAATGTCTTCCACTTACTGTTCAAGTTGTAATGATTAATACTAAATGTCCCGCTTTTAATGCCACCTCCCTGCACATTTTGTCAATTTTACTGCATCTAAGTGCATGGACTATATTAGATCCTCCAACCTTTATTACTGCATTAATATCATTCATATAAGAGAGTCATTGAAAGGGTCAAATATCTCATTCCTATATCTTTAGTGTTAATTGAGATAAACGTTTATCTTATTGATCTTTGGTTTTGTTGAAGTTTCCGCTATATGGCAGCACAAACTAGAAGTGGTCAGCAAGCTTCCCATGGTCTTAGAAAGGGTTAAGATAGTTTTTGGAAAACCAATATATGTTAAAAATTAAAGGTAAAAATATTTTTTTATTCTTCTAGTGTAACATTTTAAAAATGTGCTTAAAACGTTTGACATTTACAATCTATACACATTCGCCATCGCAAACATTCCAAGGAATGCAGATCGTCTTCTGAGACGAAAACAAGTGCTTCAGTATGAAAAAGAGTCGTTCGTTTGGCAAGGATGTGACACTTTTTGTCATGTTGGACATATGAGCATCACATTTTACAAAATACATTCTTAGTGTGTTATTTGTAGATGTTCTTTACAGTGTTCTCCGATGATTTAGCCTGTGATTCTCCAGCCAGCTGTTCACCAGTAGCTATGTTTCTCATCCCTAGGGAACCTTGCCAACTTCCCATAATTGAGATTTCACTTTGCATGAAATCTCTGGAACGACCCTTGGCTACATTTCGGTGCACTATGAGTTGTAGACTTTGTCATTTTCTTTTATTTGCTCAAGGATTAAAATGAATGGCACAGTTATTGTTAACAAACGATGTAGCAAGGGTATAATTTTCCCCAGCTGAAATTTTGCTCTGTTTCCTCTTTAAATATGAGCTTCCTTTACTGATTTGTACTTTTTATTAGATATATGTATGTTTTAAGCACTGTTATAAGAGCGTAACGAAAACGTCGTATGTTCTCAGAAATTATCCCGGCAATCTATATTTTATCGAGATAAAAAGACCAACCGAATGTTTAATTTCTCTATGTATATAGAGTAAGATTTGACCAGAAATACGATTAGGCTTATAAACCTAAAAGGGGTAATTTAGATTACCAAGGAGGGGGGGAGGACGTGACCACCACTGGTAACAAAACGTCTGAGTAATTTTTTAAACTAATTTATGTTAAAATTGGGTATTATATCTTATCTTATTTCTAATACTGTTTAACTTTTTACTTTTTACATGAGTCATATTATACCAACGAGGCCAGCTTTATGACCAGCTTCACATTTCTTTGTTTGTCAAAAACAGCAACAATGAAAACTTTGAAACAACTGCACAATTCAGTAGTGGAAACAATGATGACAATAACTATCAACCGCATGGCTATAATCACAAAAATTGAAAGGAAGAATTTAAACAATTACATAAAGTGGGCATAAAGTACCCCCCAACTTCTTGGTGAATATTTGAGAATTTTAAAAGATAGGCTAATAAACTTTTCTTTAAAAACCCAAATCACTTATTTTGTAATGATCTGCTTGTACTGAAATTAAGTTTTCATGGAGGACTTTTAGAAAAAGTGCAATATTAAAATATAAAATGTTAGTAGGTAATTAATCTTTCAGTAGTGACCTCTAACTTAGAGATTCAAAATTGATAGGGTGCCTTAAATACTGGGTTTTGAAGCAGCAGCAGTAGGTAAGGAAATATAAAAAGTAAAAGAATGATTTACAGTTGTAGGTACCCTAACAAACTCGACTGGGCCACTCAGAGGTAAGACACGCGTGATAAAGGTCACACTCTCCGCTGTGAGTAAGGGAGGCGATAACGACAGAGTCTGAACACCAGGTTGGGAGCATCCAGAGCAGGAACCTCATTCCCCCAGGCGATGGGTGCTGATATCTGTGACCTCGTGATGCTGTCAGTTTACCGTCCCCATCCCCGTCTTGCCTCAGGGCCTCGTCTTAAAGCGAAGCCGAGGCGGAGCGGAGGAAAGTGCGACTGGAAGGGAATACTTATTCCCGATGTTGAAAGAAAGCACATCGCCTCCTCGTCTTTTGACATCTCAGTAAGGTACACCCCATTACCTTCCTTGGGGCGATTGATTTCTCCGTCCCTGCTCCACCTTATATCCGCGCTTCTCGTTCCTCGTAGTTCTTTGTGCACCTCCAAAGTAAGGACCTAAAGGGCGGTATTCATAGAAATGTTGTTGCAGTCTAACTAGCAAATTGTAGAAAGGATAGAATGAGACTGAAAAATTCAGTACTACAGTCGGGATTTGAACCACGGATCTTCCGGTCTACGTCGCTATATTACCGTTTAGTTAAAGCAATATCAAAAAGTAGAAAAGAAATAGATGGAACCGTAATGCCAATGTCAGTCTATTACGCCATTTCCCTTCCTTTCGTGACCACCGTTGTGCTAGCAGTTACTGCAGGAATAATATATCCTAGAATTAAAGTGACATCACACCAGGGTGTTGGTAGCGCAATATACAAATTTATGTATCTAGCTCTTATAGTGTTGAATTTATGTTGTAAATCGGCCTTAGCCTTGCTATTTTGTAGTCAGGGATACACAAATAGCTGATCATCAACTCTACACTGAATGGTGAAATACTTTGCCATGCTGTTAGCAAAAAGGCATACCTACACACAAAAAAGATGAAGTACTAGGTTGTTGTATCGTTTTGGAAGCAAATGTAACTGTAATTTATCATAAATTAAGTTTGTTGTTAGCGTGTTAGCAGTTAATTGAAAAACATTAGCCAACAACGATCCACTGTTATTGTCAAATAGAACAATGCACAGCGCTTGTGTACAAACGGTGAAAGAAATATGAGTTGGTAACATTGTGATAACAAAGTACCAGTCAGAAATTCAAAACCCCAACATTCATCACTCAAGACAATCGTGACTCCATTCCCATTCTATTCTTTCCGCTGCCTGTTTTTGCTTGGAAACTGTTAGTAAAAATTGTCTCTGACGTTTATACATAAAAGTAGGCAGAATATTTGGATGGAATGGTAAACAGTGCTTCTGATTTTAAATATTTAACTGTTTATAGAGCCAACGTGCCTGGAATTAAATTCAGCCTATCTCTACTGTTGCATTTAATTCATCCCTCCCTCCTCTTTTCTCTTTAGTCAGTAAGTGTTCAAGCTGCTTATTCTAATGAATATTTAGAACGTTTTAATACACATTTATTTTAAAAAACACAAAACTGGCAGAACCCCCAGCTGTGCTCTCGTTATTGGAGATACTTCTCGGTCTCTCTCTCTCTTCCTGCTATTTTCTCAATGTTTCTCCCCCTCCCCCTCTCTTTCTCACTCTATAACTGCGAGTCTTTCTCGTGCAACGTAAGTGTGGCACCACTAATAAATAATGTTAGTCATTTGTTTCGAGAATAGTTGTGGCTATAGTTTATAGGGTTGGGAACACTTAACGACTGTCGAATGTTCCGAGTGTAAAAGATGGCGTGCTGTTTATAAAATGATGTACTCGTGTGTGTTTCTATAGAGTAAAGGATTTAGCGCTTCTCTGCAAGTTATGAAAAGTCAAAGGGGACAAAGTTTGGTTGTTATAGACCGATATAAATTTTGCAAAGAAAGAGAAACACATCGAAGGGCATCGTGGAAGTGCACTGTTAAAACATGTAAGTCTCGTATTTATTTCAATGACACTACTCACATTTTATTCAGTAATAAAGTAAGTCATAATCACGAAACCATTCATAGTTTGAGTATGCAAGTAATTTCTAATAGCGTAAAGCGTCAAGCTGTTACTGTGTTCTCTGAAAGATAATTAAAGTTGGTTCGTTGATTCTAGAACTTCGTTGCGTTGGATTACGTAAGCTGTTGTGCATCTGTGGGACAGTGCAGCCAGATTCTCTAACCTGATCAGAAGAAAAGCTGAGGTGATAATTAAAATTCAGGGGACATAATAATGAAATCTGATAAACTTTTCGCGAATGACGATTGTCATTGGTTGAAATTTGGAAGTGTTCTGCACAGGATTGATTTCAATCAAGTCAAGTATGAGTGGTATAGTCCTTCATAAGCCTACATTCATTCTCGTCTATCCACTTTATCTTCACATCACCATAGAGATATCTAGATGAACAGAGACTTTAAGCATTGGAAAGTCGTTTCATATTGAAGTTACGAAAGAGAATCTGTTGGTTTTGTTTAACACTCAAGATTGTTTTCTCTAGAGCAGAAGCTTTTGTTTTGTGCATGCGGATAGCGAGGTACACTAGAGTACATCTAGATGGAGGCAACTTAGTCTTAATCAAGCTGATGGATACTCAGTGATGTAAATAGAAGCGTTCGCAAAGGCACAGCTTGCATATTATGTAAACTCAATTCGTTTCCCAATAATTTCATTTACTTGATATCTGTTGGTAGTTGAGCTTCTTAATATTGCGTATTATTCAAGTAGGTTAGGGGAATATTGTTTATTACGACTTTGCTATTTTCTTATCGGAATTGGAATAATAGCACTGCTCTGCATCAAAAATGATGTTTTCAAATGAATGTTTGTTCCCACGCAGATTTCTTGCCCTGAGGTGAACGGTGTCTACTGCATATAGTAAGAAGAGCAAATATTGTATTTCACCCAAAAATTTGACATCAAGATTTCTCCGAAAATATATGTTTTTACGCCCTCTGATTAAAAAAAATATTTTTATAAAAAGGTCCGCGCGCCTGTCTGAACAGCATAACTCAAAAACTAAAAGTTGGAAGCTTAGGTAATATCTTTCAAGGATGCGACACGAACGTGTTGAAGAAAATTTCTCCCCCCTAAACCACCCCTTAGATGGAAAAGTTTTCCAAAATTTCGATTTTCTCCACATTGCTCTAACGATTTTGATTAAAACGCCACAGTCTTATGGCAAATTAAATGTATATCATGAATTTTCTGCCTATACCCAACATAGTCTGTTTACTCTGGATGACTTTTGTATAACTGGTAATCCGTAACAGATAGACCAAATCTTAGTACACAAAACACGCAGATGTATGCATTGATCAAAAACACGTAGATCTCTTTAAAACACACATTTTTTTTTTTTTTTTTTTTTTTTTTTTTTTTTTTTTTTTTTTTTTTTATTCAGAGGTCTCAAAACTCGACATCGAACTTTTGGGTGGAATACAATACTTTCTCTACTTACTATACGTAGTAGAATAAATATGAGTTAATGTGAAAATTTTGTTCATTTTTTTAAATCTGGGTGTGATAGAAGAAAACTGATATATTTGGAACCACTCCAAAATTGGAGGAAATCATCATTCGAAACTAAAATATCACATATTTGTTTTCAAAATGTAAAGCAGTGCAATTAATGTGTTTTGATTATCTATTAGATTGGGTAGATAAGCTAGGAATGACTTAGGAGAAGCGTGTATAAGTTTAATAACAATAAGGTGTTGTTCAAATTTTAACATCCTTCAGAAATTGGTTGTGTGTTAATGTAAGATACAGGTAACTCAAATGCTTTCATTTTGGTGGCAAATATAGACTCATGAAACGCTGTGGAGGAGAAGAAGAAGAAAGGAAACGTCAGAGGACAGTGGTCTTGCTAAATGTCCCGCAGATGGAACAAGGTCCTAAGGACAATTGTTCACACTTTTTCAGAGTCGGGGAATTGCTTCCGTTGGGCAGCGAGCCAGACGTCAGAGTGGGTCGTTTTCACTTCTGTCACAGAATGTAACTAGCTTCCCTCTCCCCATTCAGCTTTATTTTCATTGCTTTCTGCTTCTCACGCTATGCGCTTGTTTTAGTTAGGTTTTCATCAGTCTTCTTGCCACTTTCGTGTCTATGGAGAATCTTAAACAAAATTTGACAAAACTTTATCATGTTCTTGTAGAGCAAATGTCGCTTGAAATGAAGTTGCAGAGTTCCTAATTAACGGGATGAGACATTTCTGCACCTTTCCGGTCCCAAAAGTGCACTGCAGGCTACGATCACACGGACATTAGGGCAAGGTCAGGCACGGGCTGTGCTATGCACAGCCAGTGTAGGATATATCAGCGCTGCTCAAGTGCAGGCATGAAAGGAGAGGTTGAAATCACCTCCTTCCACCTGCTGGGACAGAATAACGCATTTATCCATGTTTACTAAGTTGCAGCGGCTGGAAATCAAAGGCGTACACATTCATATTCTACTCCTGAATAGCCCAAATGTTTCTGAGAATGATTTTTGACACTATTTGCGTTTCACAGTCTTGAAGGGGAACAAAAGAGGAACAACACAGTTTCAAAAGATAAGCAAGGTGATTTTCACTTATCTTGCTGCGATATTCACTTTTAATGTAGTTCATTTTTGTTCGCAGTGGAACCGAAGATTGCCATTAAACTAGATGTAAAATAATGCAAATAATTACATTACATTTAATTACATTAAATAATTCATAATGACATTTGTAGGGGAAGCGAATGTTATGTGTATAGTCAGTGTTGACAGTAGCATGGGAGACAATTTTAGACGTTTTAAGTCGCGTCGGAGTTGTTTCTTTTGTGAAGTAGCTTTAGTGGGTATATCATCAGAAGCAGGTGTTTATTAGACAGAGTTAAGTAAAACTGTGAGCAGTAGTGTGTGTCAAATTGAGATAATACAGTTGTGAGTTACAAAGTCACAACAAATTATAAATTGTGTTATATATGAACATTGTTCTTTAATGGAAATAAAAGTGACAGGGAAAGTGTTTCTTGTCAGAATATTTTAAATCAATTTCCTAGCTCACTGATTGGTGAAAATTAGGCCCGCTAACTACTATTCTTAATAAAAACAACTCGTGTTACAATACTTCCCCAGATAAATTCAGGTTCACTATGGATAAAAATAACTCGTAAATGAGTTAGTGTGGAAATTTAAAGAGTAGACAAAGTGTGAGACCGTAACACATCTGATAGCAGCATCATCAAAGTTACCGACGCAAACCGTCACAACCATATGCTCTTTGTACCGTGGTCTAACGGTTTTGTCTTGCACAGATATTGTCTCTTTGTCTCGTGCTTTCTCCGTTTTGTTGCTTGATTGTTGGAATCTCCATTGTCTCTGTCAAGAGAAGAGATGCAGACGGCATAATAAAAACAAAACACATGATATGTTAGGCGCGATGAAAATTGCATCATAAACGGTGTGATGTAGACATAGCGGTAATTACCGAACTTACCCCAAGGAAAGAACTGTCAGAAGCGTAACACAATGTGTGTGTGTGTGTGTGTGTGTTCCCGCCCTCTCTTGATGTCACAACGGCCTGTGTTGGGGAGGTTTTATGGCACCACGTGACAGCCATTTCTCTCCCAAGGCCCATTAAACTATATGTCCCATCTCTCTGCTTAACAATTTCGGGCCTCCACCACCCCAACATTTTGGCCTTTGCTTTCCTTCCTGGCCCGTGTGCAAATTGTGAGAAAAGGCTATAAACCAGCCGACCAGGCACCCCATGTTGGGTCGGCACTCAGATGAAATGCTACACAGATTCTTGTAAATCTTTAGGGAGGCTCAGATAAAATGTAACACAAACTCTTTTAGGGAGGCTGATTTTCCTATTTTTAGCGTCTAATCTTATTTCACAAAGAAGTTTTATACAGGTTTTATCTTTATTGGTGTCAAGTATTTCGGGGACACCCTCCCAACATCAAAAAGTAAAACAAAACATTTTAAACATAAATAAATAAATAAATAAATAAATAAATAAATAAATAAATAAATAAATAAATAAATAAATAAATAAATAAATAAATAAATAAATAAATAAATAAATAAATAAATAAATAAATAAATAAATAAATAAATAAATAAATAAATAAATAAATAAATAAATAAATAAATAAATAAATAAATAAATAAATAAATAAATAAATAAATAAATAAATAAATAAATAAATAAATAAATAAATAAATAAATAAATAAATAAATAAATAAATAAATAAATAAATAAATAAATAAATAAATAAATAAATAAATAAATAAATAAATAAATAAATAAATAAATAAATAAATAAATAAATAAATAAATAAATAAATAAATAAATAAATAAATAAATAAGTAAATAAAGAAAGAAAGAAAGAAAGAAAGAAAGAAAGAAAGAAAGAAATTATTTAATTAATAATAATAATAATAATAATAATAATAATAATAATAATAATAATAATAATAATAATAATAATAATAATAATAATAATAATAATAATAATAATAATAATAATAATAATAATAATAATAATAATAATAATAATAATAATAATAATAATAATAATAATAATAATAATAATAATAATAATAATAATAATAATAATAATAATAATAATAATAATAATAATAATAATAATAATAATAATAATAATAATAATAATAATAATAATAATAATAATAATAATAATAATAATATTTTATATAAAGAGTTTCAATGTTTACACATATTTCTGTGCCTAAAGAATCTTCTATCTCCTCTCATCTTATCCATTTATGAGTTTCGAGGTCTTCCTTTTCTTCTTCTTCTTCCAGATGGACTCAATTCCAAATCTGTCTCGGTAATCTATTTTCTAATATGTCAGCTGTTTATATCTTTCACAGTCCCATGCATCAGTGACATTAAATTTCGCAGACGGCATAGAATTTTTATTTAGAACACAATTATTTTCTCTACTTCGGGTACCTAGTAGGGCAAGAAATGTGTGTTACATTCACATTACTTTTTCTGCTCTGTTGTTTATTCGTGGGTATAGAAGTTATTTTTGCCAGTTTATTTTGATCGGAACAAACATTTGCAGAAATAGTTGTATTACGGGTTACTTTGGGATAAAAAGGAAACAGCGATAGTAAACTTTTTAAAAACTGAATGGTAACAACTGAAAATCGACTGAAATTAAAAGAATGACGAAGTACTGGAAAATCGAACTGTTAATAATGAATACCTGGAAAGTGGCTTTTGCCAAAAAGAAATGTTTCAAATAAATTGTGAATTTTAAACAGATTTACTTCATTTTCTGTAACGCTTAACCTTTACTAGTTCTGCAAGATTAAACAAAATTTCTTCCGAATAGAGGTATACATTCACGTAAATACCTTCAATGTGTGGAATTTTAATTTAAATCGTTAGAGGTAGGTTTTATAAAATAAAAAGTTCTAAAAATATTCTATTTAGGGTGAGTTTGAGGTGGGGGATTGTCTCGAAAACTTTCGTGTCACAGGTTTGGTAGATACTGAATTAAATATTAAGTTTGCTACTTAGCCTTCTTTTAATTTTGAATGTATGCTATTCACAAGTACACATGCGTGGAGGACCCGGGTTCAATCCCCGCTACAGGGGTGGGGATTTTTTTCTCCGATGGGAGGTCTGGCACGGAGTACACACAGCCCTAGGTCTCTGAGGGGTTAATTGAGGAGCTACTTGATAAAGAAGTAGCGACTCCAGGTCGCGTAGGCCTGGAGGGATAGGGGCGCTGGTCCCGTCCCACCCTCCAGTACTGCACCCCACTTATGATGCCAGTAGTGGACAGAGATGGGGAACGCCCCACAAAGGGCTGTTGCGCTAGAGGTTTTTTATATACATGCGCACATTCTTTATAAACATACTCTTTTTATTAATGCAAGCAGGAGTGGAGTTAGACCCTTCTCGTTTCGAGACCCACAATTTGCTTCGGGACACCATCCCTATTAGTCTTACATCCAGTTATGTCTATGTGCATATAAAACTAGCACGATGCAAATTTGCGTTAAACAGAGACGGAAACAACTGTTAGATTCTTTGCCGCAATGATTGGCTAATTTCCATTCACAATGAAAAAAAAAGACGTCTATTGCAGTAGATCACTATTTGTGTAGTTTGACATCTGCCCATCATGGGGCACTAGCAATAAATGACTAAACGATTTATATCCCTAATGTTCCGTACTTTGTCATTACAAGCTGTAATGGACACCGGTTTTTAATTTTTATGTATCCGTTGGGTATATGACCAATTTTTAACTTCATTGGTGTGTTTGCCTGTAGCCTCGAACAACTCATTAACCACTGTATGCTTGGAATTGCAATTTTAGAATACGATCGTTGAGATGCAGAAACAAGTTGGCAATAACACCCACTTTGCATTCATTGACTGACTGTACGTAGAGTGCACCAATCAGCAGGGACATCATACTGAACACCTATTCTATGAATGAAGTCAGTATAACGGTAGTGTTTTCTGATCGTGGTGATATCAATGAAAATACTGACATAATAACAAACCACGACAACAACAAAAATATTAATATAATAATTATAACAATACAAACCGTATTAAAATAAAACTAATATGACGCTTACGATAATGAATTAGATGATAATAAACGTAACAATAACTAACAATAATGGAACTAATAAAAGTAATAATGAGAGTGCTAATTAATTGATATACATAATACATAAACTAATAATAATAATAATAATAATAATAATAATAATAATAATAATAATAATAATAGTAATAATAATAATAATAATGGATATAATAATGATGTTGGTCTCCTTAGTGCGGTGGTGCTTACCAAGTGGGGATCCGCGTTCGATTCCCGGTAATGGCGTGGGTATTTTCTCCCGTAGGGAGACCTGATCCGGGGTGCACTCAGCCTCATTAGGTCCCTTAGGGCCCAACTGAGGAGTTACTTGATGGAGAAGTAGCCGCTGTGATCAATAAGACCGCATAACTGGCCGGGAGGGATTGGGGCGCAGACCACGTTCCACTTCCAGTACTACACCCCACTCATAACGCTTGTGATGGGAAAGGTGGGGGACGCAGCTCTCGGGCGGCAGACCTTGGCCCGGATGGACTGTTGTACCGTGGGGTTTATAATAATATCAATAATGAATAATATAATATAAATAGTATAATTACAAAACAAAATAATGAATAATAACAATAAAATACAACAGTAATAAGAAACGAACAAATGCCAATGAAACATTACATGCCCTCATGCTTGCATGTATTTTGTTAGGCACTTAACAACTTATAATCCGCAATGTTAGATAATAACAGCATATACAGGTGTGAGTTTATTCCCTGGGAAAAAAGAGCCTGTAAATAAAGTGCAAAAGACCTTTTCGGTTGTTTATACTGTTATTCTCTTCTATCACGTACTACACACGCTAGTTCAAGCATCTCATCTCTCGTCTTCGGAAAGAAGTTTACACACGCCACTGCCGTCTCTACAAATGGAATCTCCCGTTGAGTTCTACAACTGTTTTAACGCACAAAGGTATACGTACATACTCCAATGCCGGGTAAGATAGGCCAGCTGGTATATGCTGATTTCTGTCTGATCAACACTTCACACTTTAAAAATAAATGCTTCTTTAATAATAAGCCAAAGTATCGCTGTCGTGAGCTGCAAAAAATGGTACGCTTAAGGTTTTTTGCGGTCACCGCTAAATTATATAGATAAAGGGCGGTCTTTAAGCGTTGCAGCTGCCGAAAATCGATCTTGTAAGTCTGCAACACTCACAAGAAAGATGCGAATTAAAAGTACACGCTCCGTTGTTAACATCCGCCTACATTTCACTACCCCTACCAGGGGTCTTTAAGATTTGTTAATATTATATGAGCTAAAGTCGAACCTGAAACCTTACTGCTACTCTGCGACTGTGTTCAATCTTTGAAATTTCTTTCTATGTTAATTTGAATAATTGTATAAATGGATAGAGCAACATCCGTGATAGCTAACACACTGAATTCCAAAAACGCCTTGAAAAATGGTATACTTAGGGTCGTTCAACAATATACGGACGAGAGGGGGGAGTGTGACCTTTGATACAGGGAACGGTTGTGTGTCTGTGTGTGTGTGTGTGTGTGTGTGTGTGTGTGTGTGTGTGTGTGTGTGTGTGTGTGTGTGACCGTAACAATGGCGGTAAGACAAAGGAAAATTGGAGATTACAGGGCAACCATTGACTGTATCGGTCTGGCTGGCTCAGTTGGTTAGACACTGATCCCAAGGTGGCGGGTAACACCGTACTGTCCAGAAGTTTCTAGCAATTCCGCGAGTCATCGTTTCACGTGTGTATGGAGGGTTTTCTAACGTCACGTGACATCGGCTCCAATATAAATAGGACTATGAGCAGTTTAGTTAGTAGTTTTAGTTAGTGATAGAGTTTAATTGTGTAAGTCGTCGTATACAGTTAGGTTTAGTTACGTGAGTGAGTCGGATAGCCTGTCAGTGAGTACGTATGTGTCGTCGAGTGATTATATCGTAATAGTAAAGATATAAGACAGTGAAAGTGGAGAAAGACATTGAAAGACTGAGAATATTTATCAGAACAATTGTGAATTGTAATAGCAGAGAAGACCATAAATTGTGTTAACAATGAGAAGGAAATTGTGCATTTGTAGTCAAATTTAGAGCAAAATAAAGAGATAGAAAAGTAATAGGACATCGCATATTACAGTAGCTTAGTTACCTAACTCGGCTGACCTACTTGGCTCAACACGAAGGTTCGCTAAAGACCCCTTTATTCTCATGGGGACATTTCAATCTATGACTTTCACATTATATATTGCTTTCAACATCGGAAAGTATTAAAATTAGTTTTATAAAGCTATGAATCTTACCCGTCAACAATTGCGGTAATTATTGATGATAAATCTTTGATGATGTGATCATAAAGCTTACGCTGTTATTGTGTCAGTGATTTTGTTGCACCTTAGGCAACATGTTTAGGGATAGAAGTGACATCATGGTCCAATGAGCGGACACACTCTGAGTGTGATTTGTGATGCAGTACACAGGGATCAGCAGCTGTCAAATCTCTCCCCTGCATGAAAAATGTCAACTCCGTAACATGTGGTAATCTGCACTTTACTGCTGTTTACTCTGACACCGTCACAAACACCAGTTCGTTATCAATCTAAGTTTTTACCGTTATTTCACATTTTCAACAGAACATCAGGTAGCACAGAATTAAAAAGAAAAAAACTCATTACTGTTTTGGTCTTTTTTAACATCCTCGAACGTCATCGGATGGTGAATAAATGAAATGAGTGAAATGATGCTCAAATGAGGTCGAGGTTCATAGAACTTTAATTTCTCCGACATTCGTCTTCTGAGGATAAGGGAAAACTTCGGTAAGAAACTTTATCCGGATAACTCACCCTAAGCCAGATTCGAACTCACGACCTCTTGCACATGTATCAGTAATTCTTAGGTCTACTCGCACGGGTTCCAACACGCCCGTAGAACGCTCTCATTTCATCCCTTCCTTCTGGAGCCTGACATACAACAGCCTAAATTTATTAAACGTGTGCTTGCATTTTCAAAAAAACTTGTAAGCAGCCAAATACATGACTTGGAAGAATTAAAGATCTGATGTTGATAAATGAGCTAGGGGATATGTGGGCCCTAGAATATAAGTTAGTAAAGGGAGTTTGGAAGATAATAACAGAAAGGCTAGAAACTTCATATGCTTAAATAAGAAACAAAAGGTAATTTAGCTTTTAGAAGGAATGGAAAAATGAATTAGGGAGAGAGTTATAAAATAAAGTTTGTGAAAAGAACCAAAGAGAAAGGATTGCGTGGTTTCGATTGGGAATATGGAAATTCAGAAATAAAGCGGAGAATGTGGTGAAGGAATGTGTGCAAAATATGTTAGAGAAAATTAGATTAATTTATTATTATAATGTTCGGGTACAGACTATTGGAGTAAATAACTGATTTGTAGAAAGTTGTTAAATATAAATAAAGAGTTAATAGATAAATTTTCAAAGACCGCTTGGAACAAAGAAGTATTGGAAAATGTTATGGAATTTAAGAAACAATTGGAAGTGGTCAGTGAACAGAACAGTTTGAAGGTTGAGATTTTTGGAAATGTAATCGCTATGATTCTGTGTAGTGTCTGGTGAATGGCTAGGGTCTATTTCAAGCCAACACACATGTAAATTAGCATAGCACTTGTACTAATAGGTATTCTGTGTGAACTTCTAGCTGGTATCCAGTTGGAATCGCTGCTGGCTTCCAGGCCACTGTATAATCAGAGTTGTTGGAGTAGAATAGCCTAAGTCGTTGACTCAGTGTGAAATCCCTCCGTCTACACTCTGCCTGTACCTCACCCCCAAAAGATGTGAAATTTTAACACAATTACATATTTGGATTAGATTAGTGTTCAGCGAGTTTAAAATTAGCCATAGAGGCCCATAAACATTGAACATATCAATTAGAAATGTACAGTATACCATAAAAACACATACAGGCACAAAAAACAAAGCAACGATTGTTGAAAAACGCAATAAAATCTTCCCTGCAGTATAAGATTAACATAATTTACAAACACAAATTAGACTTTGTTTTAAACTTTTATTAAGATTTTCCGGGCATGCTCCATTATTTTGGTATATAATTAGCAATGAATAACATCTTATCAGTTGCTCAATACACATAGATTTAAGTAGCTATCGAGCAGGCATCAAAACTAAGTAAAATTGATTTGTCACTAAAACAGCTAGAAACTACTTACAAAGCTACATAAGCATTAATAGGATAATTGGTCTTTCAGAGACACTTGTACAGAATAAAATAATTTTCAGCATAGGTACTCTTTAGCAGCAATTTTAAAAGCACTGAAACTGTCATCCTTCGCTTAAGGTCATTTGGAAGAACATTATATATTTTTATGGTTTTATAGTGTGCACCTTGAGGCGATATTTCTATAAGCCCTCTAAAATAATCTAATACAAAATTATACAGGTGGCAGAAAGGCCTCCTAAACTTAAGAGTTATAAACATAGTTGGTAAACTGAAGATTCAATTGTCTTCTTTCCATGGCTTGGGTAGACGTCACATCGAAAAGACAATGTCCGCAGAAATGTAGTATTTTGTCTGTATGAAGTGCTTTACAGATGGACATTTATGGTGGTGCAGAATAACGACGTATAGAATAAGTGTATACTCTTTGAAGTGGCACGAAATAAAGAGAAGAATATGAACTTATGAAAATGTATAGTCCGTGTTTGTGGAATTGTAGACCCCATAGGGTGATTCAAAAGGACGCCAAACCATGAGATTGTGTAATTTTGTGTTTATACATTGAATTTGGTGCTTATAGATTAAAATAAAAACAAATACTTAAATGTGGATCTATAGAAGTAACTAATTTAATTATTCGTTGACCCGTGCCGCGTTATTCAGTCTCACCGTTTTATATAAAACGTTACAACCTTTCTGGAAGCAAGAAAGTTTTGCACTGAGATGATGGATGTTGCTTTTTTGTCTAGTGTTTATCTCCTCAATTTCATTGTTTGTTATAAATGTGGATCGATAGCATATAAGGACCTTTAGGATCGAGAATATATACATGCAGGGTAAGGTTAATGTCTTCTAAAAAGATCTTTGCATGAGCGTTTACTATAGTTGTTGGAAATAATTCTTACAACCTTCTTTTGTATGATGAGTATTCGTTTACTCCCTACTGAATTGCCCCAAATAAAATGCCATATTCAATTATAGAGTTAAAATATTCATAGTAAACTAATTTACGTACAACTATAGAACTCAAAATTGCCAGTGCTCGGATAGCGTAACAGGCAGAATTGAGTTTGGGTAATATATACTTAATGTTCAAATATTTGTCTATTTGAAGGCCCAGAAATTTGATGTTGTCCATTTGTTTTAATAATATCTCGTTGATCCCAATTTCAATCGGAGTGTGCTATGTTCGATGAGTTATAAATTTAACGAGTTTTGTTTTACCTAGGTTTTCAACTAATTACACAAATTACAATTATAATAATTCTCTTAAATATTGCCTGTGTTTCTGTGTTTTATGTTCGTGCTCTGTTGTCACATGGAGGGCGTAGAGTGTATGAAAACCTTTAAGTAATCTTTCATATTATCAAGCGCACCAGTGAAGTGCCGCACGAGCAAATAAGGTACAAAACACGCAATGAGGCAATAAACATGTCCAGTGATGTATTTTATGGAACGCTG
Source organism: Tenodera sinensis (assembly GCA_030765045.1). Lineage (NCBI taxonomy): Eukaryota > Metazoa > Arthropoda > Insecta > Mantodea > Mantidae > Tenodera > Tenodera sinensis. The sequence goes on from CM060970.1 coordinate 39,482,995, forward strand.
TGTGATGGCGACGGTGTTCAATCAAATCTAAACGACAGCACACATTCAGATTACATTACACCGATTTTCTGTGTGCAGTAAAAAAAAAAAAAAAAAAATGTGTCCTCGCCTGGCAGCATCCCTCCTAAAACGTGTTTATTTGTAATGGTTCATTAAAATTACCCACAAAGAGGGCTGATTGCACATAATCTGTTGCCCAGTGCTTCATAAAAAGGGACTTTCAGCATGTCAGTCCAGGCGAGCCAGCGAATTGGATGATAAAATGCGACTCTCGGTGTCCTGCACAGGGTGATAGAAAACCTTGTGTTGGTTCCTGTCATCAACACATTCATGCTTAATTTTAAAATGTTAATTACAGTAATAACACAAACGCAACGCATAACGTTTACTTTTAAGTGTTTCGTAACGGATATACGAGGTAACCTTTCACTCATGCCCCATATGGGAGATAATATCAACCACTTTTAAAGGAATGTATTTAACCAATAATGGCCGTGAAATATGGGAGGTTGGATTTACCTCATTCCACTTTATGCGGACTATGCCACTCGCTTAGAGGTGCATTGTATTGCAGTGGCGGTTTGGTTACATGTCCGTTGCGTTCGGAACTTTTATGTTTCAGAAGTGTATCAATATTTGGCAAAGGTCCAAGTGTATAGCCTTAGAAGATACACCAAGTGATCGTCGCGTAACCTATTGCGATACAGACTTTTAATATAGTTCAATTTGGAAAAACTCTTCCCAAGTAAGGCAGGTAGGTAAGTGTGTCCTAAGGGACAAAGTTAGACATCGCTGCTCTAAACAAATTGGAGTATTAGACTACAGCATTTTACGAGAAAATCAAACGAAGAAGAGTTCCAGGAATATACTGTGAAAACTAAATGGAATGCTACAGCTAAATAATTAACATTTAAGTGTCTTTTTACTTTCTCTACCACGAACAGTCCGGTTCACGGTGCCGATATGACTGTATAAGTTGGTAGATGAATGGCACTGCTACTTCCCTGCCACGTCCCCAGTTCAAACCCCTGCCAGTTTTAGCAAGGCTTGATTGGCAACATACGCTTGCCCTTTGCCCAGACAGGTTTAGGTGCATTGAAAAATTATAAGTAATTCAGAATGAGTCTTTTATCAGCGGTTGCTGAGGAAAGGAGCAAAAACCAGATGGTCATTCTTTTTCGAGTAATTAAAAATTAGCAGTTTGCGTATTTTTCTGGGGAAAAGGATGGAGGACTCAAATTGATCGGTTTTATTACATGTGTATTAACTTAAACACCACATTTCACATTTTTATTTCTAAACATGTCATTTCACAAAATATCCGAGCATGTAAAAGCATTCCCAAAGTATGTTTTCGTTTTGTAGACAAACAAAAGGGGGTAACAAAAGTAAGTTAATGTTCTAGTAAATAATCCACGACCTTCCGTTCCTAGTAACACCATCCATCTTCGCGGTACTGAATTAAGTAGATTTGCAGTATTTCTGTGAATTTATATCTTCGTCCCGGGCAGTTTCCACCAACTCCCATACCTGGTCACTTATGCGAGGTCTGTTGTGATCAAAAGCTCTGTTCATCTGTTTGTGTGTCACTGCCCATACATTTTCTATGGAATTTAAATCAGGGGAGTAAGCTGAACGTCATACTCACGAGAGTTGCCACAACAAACCAATTGGAGACCGACAAATCTAGTTGGTGGTGTTGACAATCGTTCCACTGGGGTTAAACTGTCTCCTTATCCTTCCCTTGCTCTGCTCACATTGTCCATGACCTTTGTTCATAGGTCATTGCCTGAATGTCGGATTTGAATAGAATCCAATAGAAGATTGGCAAGCCCAGCAACAATTTTTGGATGCAATACAAGACTTTCTCTGCTTACTAGAAGTGCAGAGAAAGTAAGAACTCAATCAGGACGCAGAAGGACATCGTCTACGTCTAGCACTTGGTACCTTACCGCTGATGTTTACACACAGACCCGGTAATCGGCTGAAGGTTGTTCCTCATCGCACTATAAAACTTCTCGTTGACTGTGTCAGGCTGCTGAAATAAGAGAGGAAAGGAGGGAGCAGAAAGATATACCTAGGGACATAGGGACTATGAGAAAACAAGTGCTTTGGTAGTAGAAATGTGACCTGTTTCGAAAGATAAAGCGACCTTTGTTAAACTCAAATGTCTTATGAAGTCCAAGTCTGTTAGTAGCTAATGGCAGCCCTGGAAGAGCAATGTAGGTATTTATAAGATAAACTTCCTAGCATGTGATTAACGTTTCAAAACAATTGGTTATAAATTAAATATCATAAAGGGTTAAGTTCTTGGCGATCATTACTACTTGTATTTATGTTACCTCTTAGGCAGGTTATGCAGCGTTGTGAAGTATCTCTTATAATTGGAAGGAATTTTTTAACTGTTGTTTGCTAACCAGGGTAACGTGCTGCAAAGCAAACTTCAATGGCTGCTGAATTCAGAGAAATGCTAACCCATCTTCCGTTTAGCGGGAAGCATTAATATGATAATTATTGTTTGAGGGACATTGAAGAGGTATTCCAAACAAACGTAGGTTTCGTGACATTAACCATTTTATAAATAACCGTTTAAAATAATTTTACTACGTGACTCACCTGATAAGAACGCCAAAACGATCCACATGGTTCCCAGCAGGTTCTTCATGTTCTTCTCCTCGAATGAGGCCTCCACCTCATGATGACGTCACGTTGCCACACTGTTCCTGCTACTACACCTTCCCCGCCACATCCCACCCGCCGCCCCTTACCTGAAACAGTCAAGATGTTTGACAATTAGCACATTGGCCGTAAGCGATAGGCAAATCTACTGTACAGACGAGAATATCAAATCATGTAGGCTTTAAAGCTGAGCATATGAGAAAGCGCTACATCGTAATATTAGGTATTTAGAGGTTTTAGCGGCTTAAGGGAATAAAGTACAGAAATAACACCTTAGAAAGTTAAATTATCACTGCTCTTAAAGTTCTCGGACGTTTTCCCTGAAACTTTCACGAATTATTTTATAATCATGATAATTATTTCTTGTGGTTCTTGGCACTGATAGTTTATGTGGTTGGGCTATAAAAATTATCCGGTGTAGGAGAAAAATAAAATTTACTCTTAAAACATGTGAATTCATATAGCTTTTTCTCTGAAAATATTTCCAATAGAGAATTATATTTTTGCGCGTTTCTTCTTATTATAGTCATATCTTCTGAACCTCAATTACTTATTTATATCAATTTACTATATATGAAAAAAAATTATTTGCAAAGTCATGAAAGATAAAAATGTGGAACATTTTCTAGGTTGTTGCTTTGTTAAATCATAATATATATTAAACATTATTGTTGTGGTTCAGGAAGTTGAACTATATGTTGTATAAACGTAGTGAAAATTTCAGCTCTCTACCTCTAATACTTTTTGATAAAAAGGTACATTAGTTTACACGTTTTAATAGTAAATCTTATTTTTCTGCTGAATGAAATACTTTTATAGACTGGAACATTATTGATTTGATCTATGACTTTGAAATTTTTTTTCTCTTTCTAATTCTCAGAAATGGCATACGTATATATGTATAACCTTGCGGCTACTGACTTTTAAGTACCGGAACCTTGAGATAATGGGTTTCTTGTTTAATGATTTCGCCGTAACGTCGAATTGACCTAGCCAGTGTGACATGCAAGTAATAGCTTATTACCAACACAAAACTTAGCTAGTTGTAAGTAGTAATGAGTTATTCACTGGCAGAATTGCAACTCAGGCTTCTCACATTATGCATTAATGTTAACATTTGGACGTTATTATTGCAATTATTTGTCTTTCTCCATATCACTTTCTTAGTCTTACCAGAAATAATTCTGGTATAAAATGTAGATTTTAGTTGAACAAACCCCTGTGTTTGAAAACTAATGTGATAAATTGCTTTGTGACTATGATGCTATTGTTCCTATCTTAAACTTACAACACTTCACCCACGATTCATTCTGAGACAGGTAATCGGCACATTATATTTAAACACACTGATCTACACAGAAAAAATATGACAATATTGTAATATGAGCATAACCTAAACCATTACAGCTATAATCATAATGTTTGTATTGCATGTTATACAGTACTTGGGGTTGATATCCATGTAAATTAATACACAGAAAAAATTGTTTTGGTTTGCTGATATTTACTTGGATGCAATAATTTGAAGAAGCTCTTTTATAATGATTTTAAAGTTATGGTCTGACAAAGTGAGTCGATTAGTTTTTCAAAACTCTAATTTTATAGTAAAAATTACTGTTTATATGTAATTCTTAAAAAATTAGCTCAATTTTTTAATACATAACTTATATAGGTACTTTATAAATTATATGTAAAATATGGCAAAACTGGTTCACTCATTTCAAATTTCATATGATGTTTTAGCAGCTCAGAAAATGTGAGCTTCCTAGGAGCTATAGTTCTGGAGAAAATTGTACCTTAATGTAGAAAATTATATTACGGGGAAATGCAAAAACCTAAACAACCAGAAAACGGTGTGCCAGGTGGAGCATGTTATTTAAACGCGATTTTGACAACTATAAAACGTACATCAAAGCATGCATTATATATTAGTGGATATGACAAAGAATGGAGATTTCATATGAGAAAAAAAAATATTCTTTTGACCTCAGAAACCACAATGTACCCTTAATGTGATCTCCGTTATGAAAAGTTTGCCAGCCCCGGTTCCAGAGAGGTGATAATTGTGCAAACGATCCCAGCTTTTTATTCGTGCTCAACGGTCGCTTATAAACGTGGTGAAAATCCGGAAACGTGAAATAAAAACCCCGCGAATGTAGTTAGAACTTTCCAGATATTAGCACAGAGCTGCAACACTGTCCAATTCCAGGGCCATTATCCTCCAATTGCCAGAGAGAATGCTTTTGATGATTTCAGTCAATATTTAAAATTTTCACTAACACAACGTTTTTAAAAATCTGAACAAAAATAAACAGATCACTTGTGCATCTGCACTGAGGCATTGTAAAAAGTAAAATGTATTCAAATTGAAGCAACTGGTGTTGCATTCACATAGTTTTCTCTACTCGCGCTTCAACAAAAGATTCTTGCGAAGTGTATTATACTTTAACTGAGATAAAATTTAATTACCATTTACAGATTTCCTTATAGATGTGTGAAATATGCAGTGCAGTAACGCAAATACGAATTTCAAAACGAGAACATTTATAAGATGGCTTTAAAATACCTTTACGTCACCGTGGCAAGAACCCAAGAGCGATTTACCACTTGAAAAAAGTGGTTTGAAAACTCAGACCAATAGCATACGTGTACCTTAGAGGTGGCTAACGTCACCTTTAATAATCGTTTCCTTTAACAATGTGGTGAATGAGGTCTTACTTAATTTTTCAATTGCAACTACCAAATAATTTTCAGCCATTTCACAAAGTCATAATTTCTTTCAAGCCGATGCAGTGTCTTGCAGATCCACACAGGTTATATCTCAATCCAATTTGAGTGTGCTTTTAAACGCAAAGGTGGACTTTGCGGGATGCTGTAACAATGCGAATGGTATTGGGTTTATCTCCCATAGTAATGCAGAAGATTTTATGCTGTTTCCTTTGCCAAGTTTCGGGAATGCAGATTGTAAGCTGGTGATGAAGGGTATCAAGTTTTGGCAACGGCAACAATACGGTGAATTGCAGATGTGTTGCTATTGCTTTTCTGGTGTGGGTACTATGACATTTACTATATTGTAGACAGAGGCCATCCAGTCCTCGAGATTTCAGACATTCTTCCATGGAAGGTTAGGATCTAGAATTGGAGTAGAAGAACGCTCAGCAGATTTCCACCACTGTGCCTCATAGTAGAAATTGGAATCCCCAGAGAACAATTTCTGGGACAAGGTGGCACCTTGCGGTGATTAATGTCCCACTACAGAAGTTGTCTATCGTCCTTGAGGTGTCCCAGATCTAATGAAGTTTTAATGAAGAATGCTGAACACTTTTCAGAAACTGCCATTACTCCGAGATTTTTGAATGATTTTTCGATGATTTTTGAATAACTCACAAACCGTAAGAGATAGACAATATCTTACTCTACAAAAAATGTAGATCTGCTAAAACACAATTTATGTCCAAATAGATTTTTTTGTAGAGTGAGCCATTTCGGACACATTCCTCGTTATTTGTGACAGTTTCGAAAAACTTAAAACTTTCGTGAAGTGGGACATCGTTGTTCATTTTTTATGTGTTAAGCGTGCAAAGAGAACGGGATCTCAAATCTTTAAAAGATTTGACTATCGCTCAAAGCCTACTGTATTCTAATATTGCCGTTGCACCTATAAGATGTAAGGAATAAGATGAATTCTGCAAATGTTTATCTCAACTTTCACGAATAAGATATAGGAATAAGAATTTGTAAGAATGGTTAGTACAAAAATAGAGAAACTCATGTGAGTGCAACACATCAGATTTTTAAGTATTCAAGATACATGTACCTTGGTGACAGAACTGTAAATAATGTAACAGTCACCGTTAAACGCAGCTTGACTTCCAACTCATATAGTTACATAATTATGTCCCCGTCAGCCAACTAAGTGCTTTGTGACGTAGCGAGCGACTATCCTCTAGCTGCCAGCTATCATCTGGAAACCCAAGTGGAAAGTTCAGAGCAGGTGGGGGAAAGAAGGGAGGTTATTTTACTGTTAGCGAAGGATTAGTGTCGTAAAAACAAGGTACACTGTACTTTGTATTCTCGTAGTTTTAAAATGCAAAGCTTGGCTTCTCCTTGCCTACAAATCTCCCAAGTGCAGTTATGTCACACGACTGTGTAACGTCACGCGTAGTTGATTGTGGCATCCTAGTGCACATAATCTCGTATAATTATGTTTACTTTCTCTACTATGTATTATAAACAGGGAAAGTATAGTATTCGATCCAAAATTTCCATGTGGAGTAAGCAGTAAGATAATTTCTGCAAATGTTTATCTCGACTAACATGAAGAGGGTAGAGGAAAAAGAGTTTCTAAGAGTAGTTAGTACAAGAATAGAGAATGTTATGCGAGTGCAACAGATCAGATTTTTATAAAATATCTTCAAAATGCAACACCAACTATTATGTGACTTATTGTAATTTCATGACACACTGATGTTTGTGATCGTGTTTTCGACCAGAGTAAAAGAAAATGTTTTCTACGCGGAGTTACCCTTCCCATTCATGAAGGGCATTCATTGCTCTATATCACAGTGGTACTCTATTCCTGCTGTGTGTTATCAGCTCTTTGATCTGTATTTGCCTTTAGCAAATTGAGAACTAATGACCTTCACGCAGTCAGCTTGTGATGTCATCAGAATGCGAAACAGACGTAACATCTCCTATATTCCCAACTGTTGCGCTCCAACGTGCTTAGTGGCGTGGAAAGCACCCTGCCTCTCAAAGTGGTATAAACAATTTACTTCCTGTGAACCAATAGTATTCTTTGAAGGACAGAAACGCCGCCCAATGTGACACTTCAACCCCAGGAGTAATGTCACAATCACTGCGTTCCATTAAACGTAGCTCTGTTGATAACTCAATCAGCTCTACGTTGCTCCCAATTACGACAGCTGGTATTTCCACTAACGGTACCATGGTATTAAATGTCTCTGGGTTTGTCATGTGCCTTCGTGTGTATCGTTCTGCATGCATTTGTCGAACTAGCTGAATAACAGACACTTCAATTTCCTTTGCCTGTAGCGGTGTAAACAAGCATACGCGAAGCAGCATCTTCTGCATTAGCTTTACTCACTACAGTGTCGAACACAAGATTTCTCTTCTATCGCACTCTGTGCACCACAACTGTTGTTACATCCTCACTCGTAGAACATAGCGACTAACCATCACTTTATGTTGTATCAATCAGTATAAACCCCCACAACCGTCGCGAGCAAGCTTGGCGATATAATCACAAGATCCTTCGAGAGAATTCGTGGGAGGCGGGGGAAAGAAACATCCCGAAATATCTCGCATCTTGATACCGATTTAGGGATCCGCATCGGAAGAGAGCGCTTCTTCCTCTCCTTAGCTCTGCAACCATCCAGAGGATCGGCGCTGAAGAACGCACTCAAACTATCATGGAGATTTGCAAAACTTCATTCCTTACATAATTCTCTATTTTTCTAATAGTTTCCATATTTGTTGAAACATTTGTCATTACCTTCTACAGGCTTTTGTATGCAGACGCCATAGAAGTCTGCCGTCTGCGAAGATAACCAATGTTGGATAACCAATGGACAAGCACTGGATAACCAGTGGGAACTGTGAATCGTCGATCTTCACTTATCTTTTCAACCACGGTATTGAGAAATTCTGTGATCATTGATCGTGGTTCATTATGGACATAATCCTGTCCATCCTTAAAAGCTCTCTCACACTTACGCATTTTGTTGTCACTCATCGCACTGGAGCCACACACTTCACCGATATATCGATGAATATCCACTTCTAAAACGATCATTGCTGTCAAAAACCGACTCACAGACCGTATTTCACAATTAAACATTTTGTACCGACACTGTGAGCAGCATACTGCAACACTACCAATACAAATAACGTCGTTTTACACACAAGGCTGCCGGGAGTCGGTGCGCATGCGCGTTTGAATATTCGCACGAAATGCTATGAGCTATGGTGATTAGGACCTTACTTTTAAAATTACCCTCGTTACAATATTGAGTTTCAAAGCCTTTTTAGTACAACTTCGCGCCGAATCTCATCAGATGCAAGATTGCATATAGATGGTGGATATCATACTATTTCTCCTTGTCATCCTGGATAACGCAGAATATGAGTACTCCGCAAAGTAGTCTTTGACCCTAGACAATTTATTCAATTAGCACTGCAGGTTTTAACTCATAGATGGGGAGAACTGACACATTGTGTCACGCCCCCCGCTGTTATCTGTCTACCTCAGGGAATCGGTCAGTCCCCCACACTGTGTTCTTACTAAAAATAAAGCAGTGCGTTTGTTATGCCAAAATAAAATGTAGGTAACGTAATCACAATCACGTGATCACAAAACAAATACATCATGTTTCTATTCGGATCCGACACTGCACCCCTTGAAACTTACCTTGTTTATAAACACATGCGTATATATAAGCAAACAAAACAGGAAAACACAGGTGGCCTGCACTTGGTAATGGGTAAAACTGGAGAGGGTAAATACCGGATTGCATTCCCGTCACCCCTCTTCCCCATGCCTGTTTTAGCTGCACAAGCAACCTAGACAAAATAAATCGTATTCAATTAAAATATTTAAATGCTTATTTTCAAGATTGTGTGTTTTTGCCTACTTTATACTATAATTTTTTAAAATTTTGTTAAATTTATAACTATGATCTATTTTATGACATTGCTGATTTTGTAGTATATTAACACCGCATCATTATTGAAGCTTCGGTGTAACATTCCTGTTTCCTTAAATTTAAGCAGTGTTAAATGTTATGTCCTACCCTCGACCTTTAGCAGCTTAGAAATAATAAAAGTAAAAAAAGTAACTTGTCTCTATTCGATTATTCACCAAACAAGTTTCCAACAGAACAAAGCACTTGTAGTTTCACAGCGAGCCATTACAGCAGAAATTCTACTTAAGTGCAGCAAGAAAACCCTCGAAAAACAATGGAGGAAAGGAGAAACGACGAGGATTAGAGTTCTTCCTGCAGTGAGAATTACTTACTCAGATATCAGGAAACTTTTTGAAATCTTGTAACTTTACAAAACAAATTAATTCCTAGATATAGACAGTTCTAAGAGGCGTATGTTGAATTTCTTGCACTGTTTCGAAGAATTTTAATGCTTACTTTTAGGATCCATCGAATCCAAGTCACTTTCATTTGGAAGTCTGCTATAAATCTTAATACTTCTTTATTAACATCACTGATAAAAAATGGTAGATTTAAATGTCACATTTATGTGTACAAAATACTGATGGCTCACATTACTCCATACGTGCTATCACATTGCATTCTGGGTTACATTGCTAGGTGTCACGTGACCAAACACGTCACCTTGCCTATGGAATGTCTCAGATCATGTGACCAGTTATAGTACAAGTTATGCTGGGTATATGCTGCGTTGTAGTGGCCATGGAAATGTTTAATAGAATGACGGAGGTAACAACGTAGGATGAAGTGCGGGTAGGGCGAGTCAACTTGGCTTTGTTGTGATACCAGATCAAGAGAATCTACAGTAACTATGTACTGAAAAATAATATAACCTCGGAAAGATTGAATAAGAGTTATAGCTACTTCATCTAATGGCAACGAAACAAGACAGATATTTCCGTTAGATATGTTAGCTTTAGAACATGTGATCAACTTTCTCTACTCGCTCTAAAAACTATTGTTATAAACGCTTCTTCTATCTACTGCATGTTAATCTCTTTAGGAAAAATACAATAGCAGCAGCAGGCTTAAGCGATAGGTAAATGTTTTAAGAGCTGATGTGATGGCTTTTGACATTCCATTGTTTTGCATGACCAGAACATAAAAAACGGGTAGTGACTTCCTATTTGATAAGAATACTAGTATTTGAAAAGTCAAGCCTATGATAAGGAATATCTCGAAGACAGTTTTCTCCACAAAATATTTATTTTGAGAGTTATATACTTTGCTACATTTTCTTTGTTCTTTTTATAAGACTGTCAATCTCTTAGATTAACTAGCTATGCCAAATTCCTCGATAATAAAGCTAATTTCATAGTAATTCCCAAAAAAATGCAATATATGCATTTCATTTGTCATAAAATATCTTAAAACATATAAGAGTTTAATCAAAATCCTTAGAGCCATTTTTGAAAACATCAAAAACTTTTACAAACGTGAAAGATAGCTTGGGGTGGGAAATTTTCATGAAAATCTTCTTGCCGCGTCTTTGGAAAATACTGAAGCTAGAATCTAAGTATAGCACCTGCCGGAAAATTTGTTTTGAATTATTAAAGTTTAAACAAATAATAGTGCATGTCTCGCAAATTAGTAATTCCACAAAAAGAGTTGTAAAATAAATTATTTCAAATATACGTATGTATACATTTTTATGCAGTACGTTTTCGTTTGTCTTTATGGCTTACCGGTTAAACAAAGCTATACAAAATTCCTCCCAAATAAAGGAGACTTTCCAATCTATTCCCAGAAATTTCAACACATAGATGTGTTCTAGTGGACATTTAAATATCTTAAAGAAACATTATTTTAATCATTATCTTTGGAGTCATTTTTGAGAAAATTCCCAGTTTGGTATTTCATTAGACATTTCGTTTTCGCGTTATAGTGTTCACACACACACACACACACACACACACACACACACACACACACACACACACACACACACACACACACACACACACACACACACACACACACACAAAATGCTTTTTCTTCGCTCAGGGAGCCTTAAATGGGAAATGTCGACATTGTGGAATACAATACTTCTCTACTCATTCTTAAGTACGTAAATGCAGAAAGTAAAAGCATCTTAAACCATCTCTCTCTATATATTTTCGCTGTGATTCTCTAGCCGAAGTAAGTAAGAATTTCTTCCTAGCTCCGTATTGTGATTGGAGTTGTTGGTAAAAGGTTGGCACAGCTGTTCTGCTGGAACTAAACGATTTCTCTGATCCCTCTTTCGTCGCAGAGTGCTTGTACTCGTAATAATCACAGAGGTACGATTACCCGCTCTGCTCGGTACTAGAGTGCCACCGTGAAATAGAGTGCCCCATTCTCAGCTTTTAAGTTTGGAGCTAAACGGTTAACATGACACAACACTTCTCCAGGACTGTTACACCTGCTAGTTACTTTTCTCTTAACTTCATACCTTATCCACTGTTAAGTCTATTTAAAGTCATGAGATTTCCTGCATCCAGAATTGATAGCTTAAAGTTGCACTCTGCCAAAATTATGGTTCGGTAGCTTTGGAACAGTACATAAGTGACGTAGTAAATGGTAGGACTACCGATATGTTGGTAACATTGGTAGGGAAAGAAAGAATACATAATACGAGCTGAGAAATGTAATGAGAAGTTTCCGTAGATTAAGCAACTCTTTATATATCCTCTAAAGCTCAACGCTTCCGATTCCTACAGGAATCTACTAAAACATGCTCAAAAATGTAAACAACACTATATATCTAGAAAGGGGAAAAACAACAAATTTTCAAACGATTTCTAAAAGTGCTACGAGCTTTTCGCCTTGCAGTGAAATTAGCTGCCAAGTTAGTTACAACAAGCTTAATATCATATGATACAGCGCGAATGCCCAAGTGAAGAATGGCCGAGAGCGTCGAGTCGCTGACCGTCAAATTCAGAACTGCCAGCTGCCGGGGGTTCCATCGCCGCTTTTGACATGTTTATTTTCTGAAATACAAAATTGACAAACGTGCTTACCTCTCTACAGCTTTTTATCAGGAATGGAGAATCCAATGAAGGCACACTGCTGTAAATTAAGTTAATGGGGACATGGCAATATTGTGTATTGCTTGGAAATAAGCGACTTGTCGACGTTGCTAGCTGCAAAGTTTGCTTCCACTGAAGTAACCTGTTTTGCTTAATGTGTCACTAATTAAATTATTCACTGGTATCCAGATCTTATAACAATGTATTTTAGGACCATTAAAACCGTAATTCGCACTATTACACGCTTATATATTTTAATATGGTAATAGCCTACGAAGTGTAAAGACATGCTTTTGAATGTGAACATTTAAAGGGAAATATTAATTTCGGGAGGCCTGACTGACAGTTGATGTAGGCGTGTTCCCTGCTTTATTTTCAGCAATTACAATTAATATATTATAAAGCATTCAGTTTTAAAATTCCAATCGTACTGCAGCATTTATAAGATTGCGAGGAATGTTGCAACACCATGCGGAATAAAAATATCTAAAGAAGTAGATTTCATTAGTTTGTATAATTTTATGTTTCCTACGGGTTATATCAATAATGATGTTCCCGTTAAGAAAGAAGAAAATAAAAAGGGAAATAAAAAGCAAATGTTAAATGGGATCCGAATTTATGTCAGCCCACCACTCTTGGTTTGAACGAACACGCCTTAGCCAGTTCCGCTATAGTGAAATTTCACTGATTAAACCCACGTCTGTAAGTCTAGCACCCAACACTGGAATCATTTTAGTTCTAGTCCACAACTTAATAAAACACCATAAGAACATATTTTCTACAGAAGCACTGAAGTTAAATTTGCAATGTTTGCCCGTTAATATTGCCGAACTATTGCTTTCAAAACTGCAAAGTGAGTTACGAGGGGATGTAGCAACCATGTCCTCTGTCATATATCTTCACATTATCCACTTTTTTGTCCTTTATTGTTCGTGTTTAAAATTTTCCTTTTCCACAAATCTATTATTAGGCTATGTGTTTATGACAACCCTAAAATAGGACAGCTATCCAACTACTGAATTTTCCATTTATGTTTTTATTTTCTTTATTAATATGTATTTAAGATTTAATTATAAGATTTATAATAATATTCTAATTTATAATATAATTATATTTATAATATTATATTTTATATAATTTTATATTATATTATATTATAATTTATAATTATAAGATTTAATATTTATTTAAGATTTATTTAATGCAGCAACTAAATATGTATTTCATTTTGTGAAGGTCAACAACTCCACGTGCCTATAAGTTAAACAGATCGCCCATTGTTGATTTTGGTGACCATGTTACTTTTTTTTTTTTTTTTTTTTTTTTTTTTTTTTGAATTAACGTCCTCCAACATTGTGTCATATCGGACGGATGAATGAAATGAAATGGATGAAATGATCATCAAATGAGCCCGAGGTCCATGGAGCTTTAAGGTACCCGACATTCGTCTTCTCAGGGTAGGGAAAACCTCGGAAAACCCCTTACCCGGATAACTTACCCTAAGCGAGATTCGAACTCGCGACCTCTTGAACGTGAGGCAGACACGCCAACCATCACGCTACCGAGGCGGGCACCTTGTTACTAAACCAACATGTTCAACAATGTTCAGCTATCATGTGAGGGGAAACACTGTATGCCTCACGCACTTCATACTTCTATCAAATACCGGGTGTTCTTTCAATAGTTTGAAGGGAATGTCAACTTTAAGAGGAAGAATGTAAAGTAATGGAAGTGTGATGGAGAAGTCAACTAGCAAACAATCCGAAGGTTATTAAAACGTTAAAGACCTGGCTGATAAAACACAGACGAAGTAACGTGCCTCGTAATGGATACAATAAGATAATTGCTCAAGAACTTTAATATTTTTGGATAGCGTACCAACGTCCATTCATTCCACACAGAAGATTCACTCAGTTGAAAAATTCATGCTGCCGTACGCTGGCGAAGATACGAGTACGTGCCAACGAGTATCGACTTAAAAGCCTCGCTGTCAAAGTGGTTTTGGTAGCACACATATTGTAGAGCCCCAGCTCTTCTGTTACGACGTGGAAAGTTCCCACGTTCAGATTGAGCGCCTGTTTGCTATGCAACTTCCGCGACACGCAGTCCCACACTTGTGCATAAGTACCAGGCGGATTGAATTTCAGGTTCGGCGGCTAAACAAGTGACGTCACATAGCCCGTCATGGTAGAATTTGAAATGAACACCCAGCTAGTCGACTGAGTGCGTGAAATATTTTTTCCATGGAAAAATGCGTGGCGTTATATGTACGGAATGTCAGTTATCCCCCAACGAAAAGTTAGACAAGCAAAAATGAAGAAAGTTTGGAAAATATGAAATTGCTCACTAGAATGTGAAAAAAAAACCAAACAATATTTATAGCATGCGAACATAATTAGTTTCCAAAAAATAGCCTTTACAGATTTCTGTTCATTTTGCATAAAAATATCTGTGTTGTGCTCTCATGACTTTCTCTACTCCTGTACAAACTACGTAGTCTTATAAAGGCTTATTCCTCTACTTCTTCAGATAAACACTTGCAGAAATTATCTTATTGTGCTTTTTCTGTAGGCACAAGGGGAATATACCAATACAGTAGGCTTTAAGTGATAGTCAAATCTTTTAAAGCTGGTCTGTATGTGATGGCCCTGAAATTCCCGTCTTTGAATGACCAACAGATAAAACTGAATCACTTTCCATTTGAGAACACTGTTGGAATATTCAGACAAATAAGGAACATATACTAAATGGTTCAATTCACAAAAAAGCGTATTGGACATACTTTTTTGTGTGTAATAAGGTTTTGTCTGCAACTTTTGCTTTACTAGTTATGCGAAAGTCATCCGGGATGCAGAGATTCCCCTAAAATTCAACATAGTTTTGTTAAAATCAAAATTGCCGAAAAATTATCCACGCAAACGGTAGTGGAATTTCTTCAATATCTTCATATCGCATTCTTGGAATATTTTAAACTTAAATACCAATTTAGTATTTAACCGAGTTTCGTTTTTGGGTTATTGTATTCACAGATAGACGCGCGCGCAAACGCACACACACACACACACACACACACACACACACACACACACACACACACACACACACACACACACACACACACACACACACTTTTTATAAGAAATCTGGATATCTAATTTGCCCTACTTTCCCCTGCTTGCTAAACATAGAGAAAGTAATAAAATATCAAATGAATTACAATTACACGGAGTTTATAGATTTCAATTATTGTGAAACTGTTAAGCTATAGAAAAGAGAAATTACCGATGCATTTTTTTCTTGCTTAGTACTAATATAATACTAGAAGTACCACTTCGCCAAAAAATAAAAATGCACTCTTCACAAATACGATGCGTTTAATTTTGTATAGAGAATAATTTCTCAAGTACACCTGACTTACTGGAAAAGTGACTTAGAATTTCTAAATGTGCTTCATAGAAAACTTGACGGGAAGAAGATCTGAAGAGCCCCAGGCATTGCTAACGGATATTATTTTAAAAGCAAAAAATCGCAAATCTTACAAAATATGAATAAATATGACGTTTCTGTGTACTATAAACACGAAAAAATATATAACGTGCATTGAATTGTACGCACTGAAAGATTAACATTGTTTGCAATATGTCATTTCACTTTAGCTCTATGACAAACGATGCAAGGCCTTCATAACAAACTGAAGAAATGTTTTATTCAATTTTTATTGCGTTCAGTAGCTGATAAACATTAGTGTTTAAAATCACAATTTTTTTTACGTGTTTCAAGGTCGGACGGTGAACAAATGATGAACGTAAATTAAGTGTAAATCGACAGAAAATACAAATAGCATTTAAGAAATAGGGAAAAATTGAGCAAACACAAAAAGTGGAAGACGTCTAGAGTAGAATATTAGATAGTACGAGACTACCTGTTGATACAGGGGCGAAAAATGGGAAAACCATTGGGAATATTCATAAAACTAAAAGGAGATATATCAGATGTGAGACATTAGACGTTGCAAATACGGTACCATATGTCTAGAAAAACTTTACAACCCAGTAATTTAATCCAAAATGTTATATGGTATTGATATATGCGAACTGGATGGAGAAGGAGTCCTAGATATGACACATGGGAAATCTTAGGTCTGCCAGGTCATCTGTGAAGGAGGTAGCACAAATTGGAATTGGAAGTGTCAACGAAGCATGTGATTATAGAAAGGGCTCTTATATATTGTAACTTAAATTTAGAGTGAAGTCGCATAAATATCAGTAGGTGAGGAGGTCAACGTTCGTAAAAGGTTAATATCCTTCGAAATAATTTAGAGAACTATGATAAGATGGGAAAACGATTACACCCGCTGATTTCAGCTGAAATACAGAAATGCAAAACCTGTTTAATGAACTAACAGTAAAAACTTCTTTAAAAGTGTAAGAGTAGCTGTATGGAGATTAAAAAGAATAAGAGTGTACGTCCCATAGAGTCAATGCCACATTTGTGACGGGAATGAAGATATTGAACATATATTGATAGTGCAAAAGGCACCTAAAAATTAGAAATATCTTATATGGGGTAGAAAAATAGCATCTGCCGAAACTTTCCAGAAAGGAAACTAAATAAGTGAATTAATGTGTGCTGTTCTCTATGTTAGTTATGTCAGACGATGTAAAGAACTTGCGATGCTTAATAAAAATAGTTGGAAACTTGGATATTTTTCTAAACCATTTCTTGGCGTGAAAATGTCACAGTAATAAACGCAGTATAATGTAAGTACGAAATTTGCAAGCCATAGGATAATTTTTAATTACGTTTGCGAATCTTTCTAAGCAGTCTTTGCTCACGTTAAAGGCGATTCCATACTAAATATTAGGCAAAAGGAATACTTTCTCTACCTTCAGAGAACATTTAAAAACAGAATATAGAAACGCAAATTTTTCAGTAGGGACAACTCGTTCTTTGTCAAACATTGATTGCTAAATTAGGTTATTCATTTAAATATATGCTTCCATTAAAAATTTTGATGCTAGACCCGATTACGTTCCCTACCTTTCCAATATGGTCATCATCAGGAAATGAATTATTAACAAAATGCCGTATCAAATTCATGGCCTTCATCAGAAATAAATGGCCATCTTTACATTTTAATATGGCCGAAAACTCGAACAATTTCATTAATATTACCCGGCTGATAACCCTAGAAGGTCTATCCAATAACCATAGCCGTGAATGCTTCAAATGTTATATTTATAGAAATACGTTAACTAGATGATTTCTTATAGATGCAGTGGGACATAAAATACAGTAGGCTTAAGCGATAGTAAAATGTTTAAGAACTCATGATTATGTGATGACTTTAAAATACCGTTTTCTTCGCATGACCCGGAGATAAAAACCGCTGTGTTGTACTTAGATGACACTCCCTACTGAATGTTGTAAACAATATTCTTACAAACACCTGTTACGTTAATAAAATCATTAGTCAGTCTTGAGAAAATAAAACTTTTTCGAAAAATGTTCCATATAAAGACTAGTTTTAGGTGTGAGATTTTATTGCATAATTGCGTGTCACATCCTTGGAACAGATGTTGAACTTACCGACTTTTTGCTATGCTGTTCACACACACACACACACACACACACACACACACACACACACACACACACACACACACACACGCACACACGCACGCACGCACGCACGCACGCACACACACACACACACACACACTTATATTTTTTTCTAACAATGATCGTTGAAATTTTGGGGACCCTCAAAGATATATTTACATTGAAATTTCGACATCGAATTCTTGAATAGATTATACGTAAAAAAAAACTCATGCTTCCAATTATACATATATGTAATTACTGAAAACGTGACATTTAACTATAAAGCTTTTAGATATGTATACTTATTAGTAAGGCTTATAAATCTGCGGCCAGATTTTCTGACTCTTCTGTATGACTTCTATTTCTGCACGAATGTGTATTTATACTATTGCAAATGGCGCGGAACAAAGGAAAGCGGTATGTATTGAGGAAGGTCACTCATTAACATGCAAACCCCTTCAAGTTTGTTCCAGATTATATTCATTGCTAAGTCTGCGCGAAGCCTTACAAACAAAGCTTTCAGCGCTACCACATTTTTATCCACCACGTCACTTTTCACGTGACACAGCCTCCTAAAGTAAACAAGGCCTTGTGAAAACACCTCTCATACGTCACTATCGGTATTGGTTCTAGAAATTCCGATGTGTTATACTCAACTGGGTTTGCTTTTCTCCTTCGTTTATTTATATATTACTTTTATAAATAATTCGTGCAAATACTGCATATAGAAAGTGGTAGTGGGATATCTATTGTATTCCACCCAAACATTCAATGTCAAGATTTCGGAAATGTGCTTTAGGGTGCCCTAAACCAAAAATAAATTGTAGTTTAAAAACTAAAAAGACAAGCTTTTATAACAAACAGAACTAAAAAGTGGAAAATAATTTTTAAGTTTCAAGAGTTTGTTCTATATCGATATAAAGTCGACTATTCAATTGTTATGTTCCAACTTTTGGATTAAATATTGTTTCTAAAAAGTTGATATATGCATATACCCACGTTTCTTATATACTTCTAGACCCTTGCACCAATTTCAACCAAATTTATCTCACATATTTATTCTGTAGGAAATGAGTAAAGATTTTGCAGGGAGATGAGATGGAAAATATACAGCGATGTAATTTTAAAGACTTTCGGTACGAATTGACCTGCTTTCTAAAATATTATCACAAAGAAAAGTACAAAATAGTGTCGGCTTTATTTTTTAGGAACCTTATGACACAAAATTCACCCTTAAAGTAAAATGGGGTTGAAACCAAATTGGATGCTTCTTAGTCCGAATGGAAAATACAGAACGTAACCCTTAAGACAAGAATAAAATTACTGTGGTAAGAGCATCACAAAAACCACTCCTAACTGGAAAGAGGGTGGTAAACGTTCTGCCGGAGCCAATTTTCATTACGACTGAGCTGTTTTTTCAAACGTTTCCTTAAATGAAAATACAAGCTGTTAAATTCTTCATTTTTTTACAACTGGCAAAAGAAAGGTAGAGGGAGGAAACTCAAAATGAATCTTTAGGTTTCTGCGTCTGTTCTTTCAATCTATGTGAAAAAGTGAAATAGAATATTTTCTTCACTTTTTTTGCAAAATATAGGAACCTTGGAGGGGTAGGCATGAAATATGGGATACTTATATTGATAAAACAGCATGTATTCCTACAATATATATGAAGAGAGCATGTACTTAGGAATGAAGATAAATTCAAACTGTAGAAGAAGACATTAAATATAGAATTCAAAAGACAGAACAGCTACATCCAGGTTAAATGGAGTTTTATGGGACAAGAATATAACTCTAGATATATAAATAAATAATTAGAAGTATGTTAACTTATGGAGCAGAAACTTGGACAATGAAGAGGAATTTAAATTTAAAATTATTATCTACCAATATGGACTGTTTCAGGAGATCCACTACACACCCTAAACTAGAAAAAATCTCCAACAAAGTGATAAGACAAATTGTTAACGTACAAAATTCAATTTTGGATTTTATCAGATATAAACAGCTACGTGAACGTCAGCAGAGAGGAGGAAGAGGATAAAAGCTTGAACTTTGGATACACGCAGATGTATTTGTTACATTGAAAACCTGTTTATAAATAATACTTTTTAAAATTCGTGTTTTTCATGTCTTATAGTCTTAGTATATTTTATACTACTGAGGTCTTTACTGTGATCGATTATCGGTAGTTCATAGTGCAGAGCGCGCACGGTTAGTAAATACTTACCGGTATTCGCAAGGGGACTTGCCGCTTAGTATTTCAGCAACTTACGGCAACTTAAGGTTCTCACTGTTATTTCAGAAGCAATTATTTTAAACCGTAAATTTATTGATGCTTTAGAAGTTAGCAGAAATAATACTTCAGTAGTTGCAATATCTAGTCGTAAGATTTAGAAAAAGTATGATTCTACATCCTCAAGCAGCTTATTTATTAGTCTAATATATATTATATTACTATAACCCAACTTAACTGGTGTTATCTATTATTATACCCACTCGTGCATATATTTACAGAAATATCTCCAGGTCACCACTGCCGGCACTGCTGTCATTATTTACTCTTAAGGTTTTTAATTTATAACTCTTAGTTTTTTTACATTACATGCAGTCATTAACGTTACTTTTTAAAATCCTTCGTTTTGAGTGAAATAACAATTAATTCATTGGCAGCCCCTGGCTGCAGCACTGTGCCTTTCACTGTCGATAATAAAACAGTTGCCGTCTTTTGAGCGCCCCGAGCCATTTTCCTCCGCAATAAGAACTTAAAAGAGTCCCATTGATCAAGGGGGTGGCGGTGACTAACAGGAACGGATTGTTCGTTGTAGCCTCTGAAATATTGTTCGCACCCAATCTCTTTTTGCTAACACAGCGTCTTTCTCTGCAAGCAATTGTGACCAACTACTCACTGATCAATCTCCTTGTGAAGTTTTTTCTTCTATGGGAGGGTAGGTTTCAGTACGGTGATCTCTAGGGGATGCAGCCAACGTCTGTTTATCGGCGTGTAATTTAACTTCGATCAACAAACGACCCAGAGGAAAATCTAACATTGCACTGTTTCAACTTAAATCGTTCGGAATTCAGGAAAAATCAACGTTACCTTCTCTAAATAAACCGAGCGAGTTGACTCAAAATATTTCAAACATATGGTCTTTTAATCAAAATTGTTAGAGCCACTTCCAATAAAATCAAAAGTATCCAAAAATGTGTAAAGGGTAGTTTAGGGGGGCTATTTTCTTCAAAATCTTCGTGGAAAGACATTAAACGTTAAAATACTAACGTTGATATTGAGAAAATTATTCAGATCGTTTGTTTTTCTAAACTGCCCGGTATTTCCACCATTTCTGTTGTATTATTCAGAGGTTCTTTGAGCGAATTGTGCTTCGGAACTAAAAGCTTCCCATTCCACGCCCACTTGTAAAGGTACTTTCAGTGAACCGAAAGTCAAAAGTCACCTTTACTCCCCTCCAAGTGGTTCTTTGTTCCGGTATTGTGTTTCTTAACCCGAGGAAGATTTAAATGCAAATCTCAGCTCTAAGTTTTGAAACTTTCACCTAATTATCATTGGAATGAGAGCGAGGCGGATTTAACTCGCCTCTAAATGTAAAAGCGATTACCGCGCTCGCGGCTGACGTCTTCCGCTCAACCATTCATTTCCGGTTACCATATTGCTGGAATACCAGGCTAAGATGGAGGCCCTTCCCTCGTATTTACCCTTAATAAACATACCTCGCTCCGGCAAATTTGATTCAATAGCTCTCCCTGCCACTAAGGGATGGTAATTGCTAACACCAGTCACGTAAAACTCCATTTATTGTACCTATTAAGGTCCAGGTTTACAAAATTATTGCGTTCCAGAAGCTAGCTTCCTTAATAGGTACGCAATCCGTATTAAGACCAAAACAATACCAAACTTCTACATTGCCTAGTCCTCATACACACACTCTAAAATAAAAAAAATAAAAAATTATGTGCTGCACTCATATGACTTTTCCTACCTTTGTACTAACTATTCTTACAAACTCTTATTCACGTTACTCGATATAAATATTGCAGAATGTAGCTTATTGCTAATTTCCTTGTAGGTACAAGGAGAATATGGGAATACAGTAGGCTTTGAGCAGCAGTCAAATGTTTTAAAGCTGCTCGCTGTATGAAGGCTGTGAAATTACACACCCTTTGCACGGCCAAGGAATAAGATGAATAACGACCTTCTATATGAGAAAAGTATAAGTATACAAAGCCGCACAAATAACAAGGAATATCTCTGAAATGGTTTACTCCACAAAAAAATGCATTCGGACATAACCTGTCTGTTTAAGCAAGAACTAAATTTTTCTGCAGTAAGATTGTGTGAATCTCTTACGCTTTACTATTTGTGCAAAAGTCATCAAGAATAAGCAGGAATACATGGCCTATAGCCAGAAAATTGAAAATATACATTTAATTTGCCATAAAAAATTTCTTGAACCTGTGGTATTTTAATCAAAATTTTCTAATCATTTTCCATGTAAAGGGTAGTTTAGGGTGGCGGAATTTTCTTCAAAATCTGTGTGTCGTATTCTTGAAAGATATTAAACTTAAATAGGAATTTTGGTTTGTATCCGACTTTTCGTTTTTCAGTTATGCTGTTCACACACACACGCGCGCGCGCGCAGAGTGCAAAGGAAGTCATTACATTCCTTCTAATATGTGCTTCATAGAAGCATTACAAACAAAAACGTTTAATGGCATTTTGTTCTTTGATCAGGCCGACTTCAAAAAAATTAATGATTTTTGAGCCAAACTGGATGCGTAATTCCACAAAAATATACGAAGAAAACAGTTTGTTACTTGTAAGATGCGTAGAGTAACTTATTTATGACACAGGTTTCCGTAGTTATTACGGGACATCACACAGGGTTTCGAAATAATTAATCACTTAAAAGACCTGAAGGAATACTCCAAGCAGCTCTTTCAGAGGTGAAGTTTGTTGACAAAGTTGCGTTGAGGCTGGTCAGGGAATTGACCTGGATGTAAACAGGTCGGGCGATTTTGCTTTCGTGTAATGTTTGTGTAATGGTGGTGTATAATTTGAATTAAGAATAACTGCAGGACTAGACACAGGGGTACAAGCTTAAATGGAAAATTCTCTTTGGCAATACGCGGAGAAAACAGGATGAAATCCACTGCTTTAGAGCTCAGGTGGAACTTCGCAGAATTAAATATCCAATCCGGTTGACATTGGTGAATGAGAGAATCCACTCGTATTTCTTCAACCTTTCGGTTTTGTGTTATGTTGTTCACATATACACATGCGCTCCATGGGCGGGCGGATCTTTTCCTGCGGATTCTGTTCTTGGATACGGGGGCTCAAAAGCAGTATGTCCGGTGAAGTTTCTATATCGAATTTTTGGGGAATAGAATTTTTCCCTACTTACTATAGACTATACATAATAGAGAAAGTAATAAGCTTCCGCAAGAGTATTTTGTATATCCACTAATGGACGAGAGATGTTAGAGAATGTCATGTGATGTCATACGTCAGATTTCTTCCCTACAAATTGCATTATTATACA
This sequence comes from Tenodera sinensis, assembly GCA_030765045.1. Taxonomy (NCBI): domain Eukaryota; kingdom Metazoa; phylum Arthropoda; class Insecta; order Mantodea; family Mantidae; genus Tenodera; species Tenodera sinensis. The sequence continues at coordinate 39,506,587 of CM060970.1, forward strand.
ACTTTCTAACTTATTTTCTAAAATTCTCCATACAAAGCAAAAGTACTCTGTCGTCGATCATTAACTTCCCATATTGAAGATTCGGGAGTGTATTCTGCGGGTCGCTTAATGACGTGAACCCAAAAGAGCTTCCTCCGTGAGATTCAGACCACTAAAACTGACAGTTGGATGTGTGAACTTTTCTACGACCCTTCCGAGTTCATTACCATTTCTAACAAATTTAAACTGTCGTTAAACGAACGGAAGATTCGACGCCGGGTCACGCAAACGAATGCTAATGTCCTTCATTACAGTCAGAATTGTCCTTCAGAGAGAGAGTGTGAGAAATAAAATTGCAATCTCCATGTGGTGACGTCAGAGAAACCTAAATTAATTGACATTGCGACTGGTAGGAAAAGTGGAGCTGCTTATGCAAGCCTCCTGTATGTGTGATGTCTGCATTGCAGGAAAAACAAGCGAAGGGATGGAGTGAGTGAGGGAATGGCCACGATGTTTGCAACCCTTTTCACTCTCGGGAACAGGTGGGGTGTAAAGCAACTTCTGCATATCATACGCTAACGTACAAACACTCCTCTTTCAACTTGAAAACATCCACATTTCCTGCTTGTAAACACATCTGCAGCATACGTGGTGAGGTAGTGGCGTGTACTATGCAACCAGCTACAAAAATATTCAAGTAAGTCAGTTGTACACACATGACTTTCTCTACTCACACTTACAAAACCTATTCTGATAAGCATGTGTTACTTTCTCTACTGCGTATAAGCATTGAACCCAAAATTTCGATGTCAAGATTTCACTAGAAATGTTTTGAAACCCCCTGGAAAAAAAACATTTTTAGTAAAATGTCCTGTGAGTGTATGAACAGCATAACTCGAAAACAAAAGGTCGGTTAAAAATCAAAGTTGGTATTTAAGTTTAGAATCCTTTAAGAATGCGACACAGAGATTTTGAAGAGTGAGTGAGTGAGTGAGTGAGTGAGTGAGTGAGAGTGAGTGAGAGTGAGTGAGAGTGAGTGAGTGAGTGAGTGAGTAAGTGAGTGAGTGAGTGAGTGAGTGAGTGAGTGAGTGAGTGAGTGAGTGAGTGAGTGAGATGTTTAAGGGCCTGTCAACAACTGGGTCATTAGTGTACAAAGATTTTGAAGAAAATTCCTCCACCCTAACTACCGTTTACATGGAAAATGTTACGAAAATTTTTATTTTCGATTAAAGTGCCACATGTTTGAGATATATTTATGACAAATGAAATGTATATTTTGAATTTTCTGGCTATAGCCCATTTAGTCATGTTTACTCTTGATAACTTTTGCATAACAGACCAAATTGTACTACAGAAAAAAATAGATCTCGTTAAAAGACGCAAATGAACTGTCGGTCTGGGTGGCTCAGTTGGTTAGACGCTGGCCTGCTGATCCCAAGATCGCGGGTGCAAATCCGGGCCCAGACCGTTGGTTTTTAAGTGTGCTTAAAAACGACAGCTCCATGTCAATAGATTTACTGGCATGTAAAAGAACTCCTGCGGGACAAAAATCCGACACACCGGCGATGCTGATGTGATCTTGGCAATAGAATCATCGTTAAACAACAACATAATTTTAATTCTCCAAATGAATTTTTTGTGGAGTGAATCATTTCGGAGCTATTCCCTGTTGTTTGTGTGAGTTTTTGTAATACTTAATTTTTTTTATTTTTTTATTTTTTTTTTTTTATTTTTTTTTTTTTTTCAAATGGAAGGTATATCTTAGCCATGCAAAGAGAATGGAAGAACCTTCATATAGCACCAGCTATAAAGTATTTGACTATCGCCTAAAGCCTACTGTATTCCCCTTGCACCTATAAAAAGTTAACAATATTATGATTTGTACAAATGCTTATCTCGATTAACATGAACATAGGAGAATAAGAGTTTGTAGTAATAGTTAATACAAGAGTAGAGAAAATCATTTAAGTGCAACACATCAGATTCGTTCAATAATAGCTCTATGTATCAGTTTGGGGAAGTAGTGGTGCTGCATGAAATTGGACTAGTAAACATGATCTACGCCACTGGATATGGTGTCTTTATAAAGTGCCTACTTTTATTCAGCTAATACTCTGGAGCCAGAGTTCCCTCGTCACCTTTTTTGTACCACAAACTTGTGGATATTTCAGCACAGGCTGTGTTACGAACTTTGTCTTGTCTAAGCTAGTGTCGGCCGCTACACCATAAACTACCGCTTGCTGTTTTCCTTGGGACACCAAACTTGGTGGTACAATGTGTCCATAAATCCCTAGAGTCCATACATCACGCGCGGTCTTGGCCCTAGCTAGTCTCCCCGTGAAATGGGTGGGCTCGATTGGTTAATTAGAGGCCGTGCTGCTATTGATCACGCCCAGAGCGACCCAAACTGCTTTTAAAAAGGCTCCAGCGACCTGAAAATATGAATCCTTCTCGTTGTGGTGCAGTCAAGCAACATTGCCGCTGTACCTATGCAAGTCTCATACTTATTTCACCGGAAATATATGTTTTGGAACACCCTGAATCCAAAAACAGCATTTTTGGAAAAAGGTTCGTGCGCACGCGAGCCTGTGTGTGTGTGTGTGTGTGTGTGTGTGTGTGTGTGTGTGTGTGTGTGTGTGTGTGTGTGTGTGTGTGTGTGTCTGTGTGTGTGTGTGTGTTTGTGTGTGTGTCAGTGTATTTCTCAGTGTGGGCAACATAACTCAAAAACGAAAAGCCGGTTGTAAACCAAAGCAGGCATTTAAGTTTAACGTGCTTTAAGGATGCGACACGAAGATTTTGAAGAAACTTCCCCCACCCTAAACTAGCCATTACATGGAAATTTTTTCGAAAATTTTGATTTTCTCCAAAATGGCTCTAACGATTTTGATTAAAATGCTATATGTTTGAGATATTTTTATGACAAATTAAATGTATAACTTGAATTTTCTGGCTATAGCCCATGTAATCCTATTTACTCTCGTTGAGTTTTAGGTAACCGGTAAACCGTAAACTGGTAGACCAAACCTTACTCTACAGAAAATGATCTTTTCTGTAGAGTGAACCATTTCAAGACATTACTTATTATTTGTGCGAGTATTGGAAAACAAGCTTTTTTCAAATGGAACATCGTTATTCATTTTTTTTTTTTTTTTTTTATGTTTTACTATCGCTCAAAGCCTACTGTATCCCCATATTCCTCGTGCACCTACAAGGAAATAGGCAATAAGATAATTTCTGAAAATGTTTATTGCAACTAACATGAAGAAGGTATAGAAATAAGAGTTTGTAAGAATGGATGGTACAAGAGTAGAGAAAATCATATGAGTGCAACGCATCAGATTTTTTTTTCTCTGTTATAATTACAACTCTGGTAAGTTATGTGCACGAATCATCAGTTTATAACCTCATTAAGCCCAATTTTCTGTATATAATTTGGGTTTTCTGATAAAAACATCATATTTCTATTATTTCTAGGTTTTGTGGCATAAAACCCTCTTTTTTTCTATGCAAGATTGAAATGTTGCAAGTTATGTAGCTTGCATTGTATGCGACACTATCATCCTATGATGTCCAGTTTCTCAAAATACAAATCCATCTCCAGAGATAACAGGCATTCTTTCAAGTTTGAAAACGTCTGTTACGTGGCCGTTGTGAATTGCAATCCGTTGCTTCTTTTGGACAGTGAATCAAAAGTTTCTACTTCTCAACAATAATTTTAAGTATTATTTTATCTCCCTTCGTTTATAATGAATATTAAACATAAATTATATTTTAAGGGCATAGTTTCAATTTTTTTATAAAGTGTGAGAGATATTTTATTGGCATGTATACCTCATTAGCCTTTTATACTTTCCCTATTTATTCATCGTACTTCTTTTAGCTATTTAACGTTATTCTGTCTAAATATTTTTATGATATTCATCTGACCTTAAATTTAAAATTTTCCTTACCTTTAACTCTAATAGAAAACTTTTCCATTTTTTGGGTACCAAATTCTCTCTCCCCCTTTCCGGACCATTACATTCCAAAATGTTCACACAATCTACCACATTTCGTGATTCTTTCCTCCCCTTTTCATCCCTACTTAGATTCGCCATCCCTGTTCTAGCCCATGCATAGCCCATTCTGGCCTCTTTGTTACGTACTTCGATGTTTTTCTCTCGCCCATTCCATTTTTAAATCTCTATAATCTATTAATGCCATTTTTTTAATTAAAACTACTTAAAAATTCTTGCTTTTCGATATCCTTCACCTTTGTCCTAATTGCCTTCCAGAAACCCTTACTTTCGTTGCTTCTCTCTGCGCATGTTTCCCCCATTCCTATTTCCTTCATTATTATCTGTATTTTATGCATCCAAACTCATTTTTTCCTCAGTTTTCTCCGGTACAACCACGCATTGTTAAATTTTGCAGTAAATCCTGCTAACTCCTGCAGCTTTGATCTAATTTTTTTCAGAGTTTTGTCTCATACTGCTCCATTAAAATTAAAACAAATTTAAATTTCATATACTTAATATTTTCAGAACAAAAATCTAATGTTCTAAACTCACATGGCCTTCTCTAACACTTCAACAAATATTCTTACAGTATCTTCATCTTCTATTTACTTCACATTAATCGAGATATTTACTGTTGCTAGGTAGTAGAGAAAATAACAATATACCCTTACCATACTAATTAATCGTGTGTTCCACGCGATACATAAATCCCCATGGGGCTACTGCAAGCATATTGTTGTGCATGTGCGGTCTTTAGGCGCTACTGACTGCCGATAATCGATCACAGTAAAAACTTTCTGTAATATAAAAGCTAGTAAGATAGTAAGACTAAAACATGAAAACCTTAAAACTTTAGAAATACGCGTTCTTTTATCAATACAATTTTTGTCTACTTCTTAATTACACCATGAAAGTCCTATATTATGCGTAGTTAAACTTTACGCACCTTATTTACATCTGGAATACAACTTTTTACTTTTTGAATTTCTAAATTTCAGTAATTCTTTCTCCTTTCTAAATTTCTGAACTCACTATGAGTTTACAATTCTCATTTCAGAACGCATTGAGTTCTACTTACCAGAACCTTGAGCTTTTTGGCCAAGTTCACCTAAACGCCTAATTGCCTTAGGTACACCTGCTTTTAAAACTACTTCTCCTCAACACATAACTTGCCTGACAAAATGACTTATCCCCTGAAAAAATGTGACTCTTGCTTCTTACATTATGCATCGATTTTAATATATAAAAAATATGATGTGTTGCACTCACATGACTTTCTCTACTTTTGTACTAACCATTCTTACAAACTCTTACTCCTATATCTTCTCCGTGTTAGTTGAGATAAACAGTTGTACTACTTACCTTATTGCTTATTTCCTTGTAGGTGCAAGGGAAATGTTAGAATACGCTAGGCTTTGTGCGATAGTTAAATGTTCCAAAGCTTTGCGATTCTGTTGTCTTTGCACACTTCACATATAAAAAAATGAACAACGATGGTCCATTTCACGAAAGTTCTAAGTTTTCCAAAACTCAGACACATAACAAGGAATATCTCCGTAATGGTTCACCCTACAAGAAAATTTACTCAGACATAAATTGTGTATTTTAGCAAGATCTACATTTTTTATATAGTATGATTTGGTCTATCTCTAACGGTTTACCAATTATGCAAAAGTCGTCCAGAGTAAATACGACTACAGGGGCTATAGCCAGAAAATTCAAGATATACATTTCATTTGTCATAAAAATATCTCAAACATATGACATTTTACTCAAAATTGTTTGAGCCATTTTCAAGAAAATCAAAATTTTCGAAAAATGTTCCATGTAAAGGGTAGTTTAGGGTGGGACTATTTCCTTCAAAATGTTCGTGTCGCATCCTTGAAAGACGTTAAACTTAAATATCAACTTTAGTTTTTAACCGACTTTTCGTTTTTTAGTTATGCTGTACACAGACTGACAGACAGACACGCACACGGACCTTTTTCTAAAAATGCTTTTTTTGGATTCAGGGGGCCTCAAAACATATATTTCCGCTGAAATCTCGACATCGAATTTTTGGGTGGAATAGAATACTTCCCCTACATACTATACGTAGTAGAGAAAGTAAAAATGGTGGGAAGAGCAATAATTGCAATACATTTTTACTTTCTCTACTGGTAAGTAGGGGAAGTATTCTATTCCACCCAAAAATTCGATGTCGAGATTTCACCGAAAATATATGTTTTGAGACCCCCTGAATCCAAAACAGCATAACAAACTTAAATACCAAATTAGGTTTTTAACGGACCTCTCGTGTTTGAGTTACGCTGTTCACAGACACACACATAGGCGCCCGCGCGGATTTTTTTTAAAAGTGCTTTTTTTTATTCAAGGGGCCTAAAAATATATATTTCCTGTGAAATCTCGACATCAAATTTTTAGGGGTGGAATACAATACTTCCTCCACTTACTATACGTAGTAGAGAGAGTTAAAAGAGATCCAAGACAGCTAAATAATAAGTGTTATGCCACATTGTTACCTAGCACCACGGCATCAAGAGAACTTCAAGGTCTTCAACGATATCAGCGCCCGTTCGTAATATCCAGTCCAAGTATAGCTACTATAAATGGACGTGGGAAGGCTGTTCAATTAACCCTTACATTGTATAATATTGTGACTTTTTGGTGGGTGAAAGTAAAGTAAAGAAGACAGATGTAGTCGAGATAAAGAAACACTTTTATTTCCGTAAACAGTAACTTTGTACACTCGTTGCAACAGCAAGAAAGTCTTTTCCGATTCTCCAACAGCACGGCTCCGAACTCGTAACACAAAGAACTAACTCTTCTCCGTCGGCACGACTCCTCAACGCTTCACATCGTCTCTTGTTTCCGTCGGCACGAGTACTCAACGCTTCACATACGTCTGACTTCCTCTTCTGTCGCACTTTACCGCTATTTATATCTCCCAGGCACTATTCTGGAAAGTTCAGTTATTGCGGTAAAATACAAAGCGGAAGATTCTCGAAGTCTCTATCCTTTTCTCTCTTTCGGCAAGCGCCCCAACAATGCGGCCATGCTCTGTCTCTTTCCTTCGGCTCCTTTGCGGTAGTGCCGACAATAATGCGATGGGTGACACCGCTGTTGTCGGCAATTAGATGCGGCGGGCGTGGTGACAGGCGTATCTGAAGGCGTACTTAGTGAGCAAATGATTAAACTTATAGCTGTGATCTTCGTTTGCACTGAAACAATTTACCTCGCGTACTCAATTTAAAGGCCTTGGAGGAGCCAGAGAAACATCGAAATTCATGACCAGTACAAAGCTTCAACCTCAGTTACTAACAATCGGTCCATTATATTTTGTCTTTCTACTTCCTTTATCGTCTGCTATCACCGTTACCCCACGGCAATCGTAGTTCCGGAACATTCACTTTTCCAATACACAGTGAAGTGAACGGTCAACCCATCTTTGACAAGGATCACGAGACTCGAAATATCCTGTGTTTCCTTTGGCTTTTCTAGCCTTTGCTGCTTTGGGATTGTGTTTGGTTCTACCCTTCAGGCATACGAGACATAGAGAACGCACGGCGAAGTGGTACCAAAGGAGAGCAGTTCATGTAACACAAACATCTGCCTGTCTGTACGAAACACATTATCATTTATTCAAAATACGTTGTGATATCAGCCATTATTGTTGGATTAAATGATTCAACGCTCATTTAGTTTTATAAAGTACTGCTGCTATTCGTTTCTTTCTAACAATTTCATGGAAGTACTATTGGAATTTTAAGGTCAGCATAAACCAATCTCCGAAAAAGGCATGGCTGTCGATTTGTTTGCTTCTATTCCTTTATGCAACAAAATGGGTAATGAAATTATCTCAAACTTAAGTAGATAGGCTTTAAAAAATTATTTGTAGAAGTTACGAGAAAAAGTCTGGTATGTTGCACTCAGGACTTTCTCTACTATTATACTAACTATTCTTACAAACTCTTATTCCTCATGTTATTCAAGATAAACAATTGCAGAAATTACATTATTGCTAATTTTCTTGTAGCTGCAAAGGATAATGTGGGAATAAGTAGGCTTTAAGCGATAGGTAAATATTTTAAAGTTGTTCACTCTATGAAGGCCTTGGAATTCCATTCCCTTTCCACGGCCAAGAGATAAAAGTTAATAACGACCTTCCATTTGAGAAACCTCACACAAATAGTAAGGAATATCTCCGAAATAGTTCACTCAAAAAAAAAAAAAAAAAAAAAAAAAAAAAAAAAAAAAACATATTTAGACTTAACTTGTGTGTTTTACCCAGATCAATTTTTTTGTATGGTAAGATTTATGGTAAGATATGGCCCGAAAATTGAAATTATACATTTCAATTGCCATAAAAATAGCTTAAACATACAGCATTTTAATCAAAATCGTTAGAGGCACTTTTGAGAAAATCATAACTTTGAAAACTTTTCCATGTAAAGACTAGTTTAGGCTGGAGGAATGTTCTTCAAAATCTTCGTGTTGCATCGTTGACAGACAAACATAAATATCAACTTTGGTTTTTAACCGGTCCTCCGTTTTTGAGTTATTTTGTTCAAAGACAGACAGACACACACGCGCGCGCGCGACTCTTTTCCTAAAAGTGATTTTTTGTTTTATTCAGGTGGCCTCAAAACATATATTCAAATTTTGGATCAAGTACAATACCTCCCGTACCTACTATACGTAGTAAAGAAAGTAATAAATGTTAGTGGGTAGACAAATGCATATGAATGTAAACAATTTGAGCTTTCGTTTTAGTAATTATTCTCATTAGTTTAGCAAAACTAACAATGTGCAGCATTTGGATAGTTTTCATAATTTTCGTTTTGTCCTTGATCAAAGCTAAGAAATACAGACCAAGTAGTAAGAATAACAGAGAAGGATATGAATTCAGAAATTATGGAAATATTTCCTGGAAAAGGAGCACTTCTCGTAAGTTATATGATTTCTATTTTGCAAGAACAGATCGATCAAGAGAGAATTATAAAGGGTGGAAGCCAAGTTATTGCTTTTTGTTCCAGATTGGATACGTAATTCCACAAGAATATACGAAGATAACAGTAGTTACATAGAGTAACGCATGTCTGAGATAGTTTCGGTAGTAATTATGGGTCATCACACAGGGTTTAGGAATCATTAATCACTCAAAAGAACTAAAGGAATATTCCGAGCACCATTTCAGACGTGAAGTAACGCGGCAACGTTGCGTTGAGGTTGGTGGGGCATCTGAACCGGCTTCTGTCCGGTCGCAAGCTTCGATCGCTTGCAAACACGACGCAGAGTGGTGAAAAGTTTTGGGAGATGAGTGGAACTGGTATTCTGATTGGCCTATAGTGGTTTTCGGGCCCCCATGAGATGGTACAAGACCTAGGGGGCAAGAGGAGCTAAGTCCCGCACCCTTCTTGGGAGTACGAACCTGAAGGGCTGGGAGAGGAACCGGGCTGAGTCAGCCTCTGCCGGGGTGATTATAATTGGGGAAAATGTAGGGACCTGTCCTATCGTGGCAACAATTCGGCATTCCTTAGGATACATCCGGCTTATCCATACTCCCGGGGGATGACTCAACAGCCTTCTGGTCGAGGTGCTAAAACTCCCTCCGCAAGTTGTCATAGAGTCAAAGAAAACTGGATTATTGCGAGCTGGATCGCTGCTAGCATAGTCCTTGCATGGTCGTAGAAATGGCAGCTGGTGTGTATGCGAGGGGCTGTAAGAGGAGATTGACAATAGCTGCACAATCCGGTGGAAGATCACCAGTTGGATGGTAGCACTGGGCCCGAGACATAGCGAGAGAGGACGATTTTATGGCGACGTTTGAAATGTGTAAGAGAATAAACAGAAATGGGAAGGACACGAGCATTACGCAGTTCGCTTCTGTACGAGGTGAACCACTCTCGTTTTCACAGCCAGGGAATGGTATCATAAAGAGGTTGAGGTCTTGATGTGGCTGCCGTATTGATCCCTCTGTCAGAATATCATAACTTTGAAATATTGACAAATCGAGTGAAATATATATCCTTAACGTTGCAGAATTCACAATGCATATGCTATTTGCATTACTTCGAAGAAATTTTCGTAATATTACGCTATTTAAATAGAGTGGTAAACTTTAACTTATTTTTAGGGAAAGTTTAAATTATAACACTACTAAATATGCCAGTTTCAGTGTGCTCAAGTCATACAGGTTCTTTAATGATTTATTCTTCTAATTAGGACAGAAAAATCACATCATAGTGGAATTACTTTAGTTTTAATAACATGATTGGTTATTGCTTAAAAATAATTCCTGGAAAGTGTTAATCAAAAGATGGTATAATAAAAAAAAAATAACCAAATGAATGAAAAAGCTTATCAGTGTGCTTAGAAAGTTTATATGCATATGCACATATATAAGGTGAAAGTAAAATAATATGCCATACTTTAACAGCGAGTTTCTTGTATTGTGAACAACAAAAAATGCTTATACCAAAAGGCTGAAAAGTTTATAGTATTCTAGGAAAAAATACTTTTACTAAAAAGATTTATCATCACCTGGCTGAATTATTATTGATTAAATGCTCTTAATTTATGACTATATTCATAGAAAGTTTAACAAACGATAACCCTTTCCTTTGATATGTTTCAATCGATTCAACTGTTTGTGTGTAAGTTAAATTTAAAAAGGCCACAAAATGTTGTTTATTTAATTCTGTTAGAACAGGCAACATCGCACCAGTTGTGTTTACTTTCTTCCGACATCGGTGTAGATCGCGCGAATGTTTGTTTAGCTGCATGCAGTTGTTTTTTGTTTAAGCATATTGCGCTGGGGAGTAAATTCACATTATAAATTATGCATTACTAAATATTTAGCACATGGTTAAATGCAACACGGAATAACTGTAGTAATAATGTAAGATGTGTTTCACGCATGAGTAACATAACCTTTGAAATGTAAAGGTTGCAGCACATACGTCTGCCAGACGATATTGAAACTGAACCTGTGTTCACTCCAAGTGCCGGTGTTGGAAGCAAACTAGCTTTACTATTTGTTGTGAAAATGAATGTCCTGTTCGGTCCCTGCTACTCAGTAAATAAACATCGTAAGTATAGTTTTGTTTGATTCGTTAATAATGTTGATCTCGCATCATTGTTCCACGATGAACAATGCGTGTAATTTCTATACGAGAAGGCTTATTAAGAACGCGCAGGTTATGTACGGATTGCGGGTAACTTTCACCAGTTTATTTAACTACAGCGTTAGCGACAAACACTTGGGTATCATCAATAGGGAGCAATGTTGGCAGCACTATTGCTATCAACTGGGCGCATGCGCAGTACATAGATTTGGGCATAACTCGTATGCATTTCATTTGAAGTGAATTTGTGTCTTTCTGGCCCTTTAGAGCGTATCTAAAGTTAGTATTTATGTTTACATCATATTTGTGATTTCCTAAAGGATGCAATACTTTTTTCTAACAATAGTAAAAAAAATGTTTTGGACGTAAAGTAAGGAACAGTCCAACAACAGTTAATTAATTAAAACATGTATTCGTTAACTTATGACATAAGCCTCTCAAAGCGAACACAAACTAATTCTAGCATTTAAACATTCCAAATAAAATCTTGCAGTTACGTGGAAATGTAGAATTCGAAATCAGTTTGCACACAGTGCATTGAACAATAACCTCATTTTCGCGGAATTTTTTGGGTGTGTATCAGGTGGAAGGGAACGTATTACATTCCCTCTAATGTGAGGGTCATACAAGCATTACAAACAAAAAAGTCTAATGGCATTTAGCCTATTTCGAAAAAATAAACTTTTGTTCCAAATTGGATGCGTAATTTCACAAGAATGTACAAACACAATAGTTTGTCACTTGTAAGATGCATAGAATACCTTATTTCTGACATAGCTTCAGTAGTAATTATGGGACATCACACAGTTTCGAAATAATTAATCACTTTAAAGAAATTAAGGAACATGAGCAGGTTTTTTCAGATGTGCAGTAAGTCGACAACGTTGATTGAGGTCAGTCGGGGAATTCAACCGGTTTCTGGACGAAAACAGGTTGGTCGCAATGTTTTGTAAGCTAACGATTCTGATGGCCTACACTCGCCCAGTAAACATGAAAGGACAGGGCATGATATTTGTTTACGTTCACGAGACACAACTGCGGTGGTTGTTTAGGTACTGGCCTAGTGAAAGTGACAACCATACAATTTGCAGTGTTGCCAGTTTGTTCTTGACAAAACTAAAATATCTCCGTAGGAAATGGTCTGAGATAAAATGTAAGATAAAAAATGTGTTCTAAATAGCGAGATCTTCTACTGGTTTAAAATAATGTAATGGCTTCCCTTACATCCTGTATATGTGTGTATATATAAACCTGTAAACACCTCAGCCTAATATCTTACATATACAATAATAGTTTAGCAGATTTAACATTGGCAGTATGGGACTTTCAGTCTCCATTTTAAATAAAGTATGAGGTTTTATATTTGTATATTGCAAACATATAGGATTAATTGCTAACTATGTCTCGTGCTGCTACATAGTATAAGGATTTTCTTCCTAATAACGAAGCTTTCCTTTTAAACAGTTACTTTAATGCTTCGCGCTAAATATTTGGTAAGATGTAAGACATTTTCTGTAAAATGCTTATTCCATTATACATCCAGTGAGCAGTTTGAGATCGTGCCATTCTTAATTATCCCTATCCCCCCCCCCCCCCCCCCCCCCGCTGGTATCACCACATGCCAGCTGTCTCCTGATTACTGTGCCATGTATTGCAAAGTTTTCCGTCTTTCTTGTCTAATGTGTTTGAAGTTTAAGGTGATGATGCCAGAGCGAATCACGTGCTTCATCTGTTATACACGTGCAATTTCGCGAACAAGGAAGCAGCGCCACGTGAGATGAGCGATTTCGTCAGCATCCTAACTTTGGCAGTTGTTTAATTACGAACGAAATTATGGAAGTGTGAACCGCACACATTTAAAGCTCTGGGCACAGATAACATAGGTGAGTACAGCAAACTTAGGTCGGGTTTTGTCAGGCAATTTATCACCATGTTAGAGGCACCTTAATTGCTTTGTGCGGGACTCCGTTCTCATTTCCATGTGTTCAAAATCTTAAGCAGTGCTGCCAATGTAATTTATCATTCCGTCGCAATTCCTCGCCTAATAATGCGAGGGAAGATTTCCGTTTCTGACAGATGAAAGCAGAAACTTGCACGAAGTTTAAAACGTTAATTGAATGAAATGAAAATAGATTTACCAATGTAGTGCCATAAGCTAAGAATTGTAAATTAATTCTGCTACATAGCCCATTTAAATAACAGTTTATTTTTCGAGATTTAATAATACGTTTTTAAGCTTCTACTATGCATTTTGCACATATATCAAGAGAAACACTAAACTAGCCGCGGAAATATCCAGATTGAAGGCAGTAACAATAAGGGCAAAGTCGGGGCGATTCACGTTCCAGATAATGATTACAATGCTCTCAGATTGCGACTACGTACACGCTTCCCTACTTTCTTTTTATACTTTTTTTTAATTTATGTATTTGTCATAACTCAGAAACTAATTGATATTACTTATTCCAAAAATAAACATAAAAAATATTAATTACCTAAGCACCCATCTAATTTGAAGGTGCACCTATTCAAGCTAATAGGAAAGTAAGAAGATAAATTAAGTTTATCGTATACTATTACATTTAGAAAATAAACATATGCAACTTCGGTCACGCAATTTGTGCATAACTCATAGAATAGATTCGTTAAACCAAAAATAAAATCTGTGATCTCTATTTGTAAAATACGTGTTGGAAAATTGCAGAACTATATGGTAAATACAATACAAATAATTTATAAGAGAAATTGTTCCCCAAAACTCAGAAAAGTGCAAGCAATTGGGAAATGGTAGGTATCTTTGGCTGGCACAAAATTTAATGGCGGGTGCTAGGAGGAACTGGTCAATATAAAATCCAATCTGAGGCCTGCCACGTCTTGCAATGTATACCTAATTAAACACGCTGTAAAGTCGGTGATATATATCATTTGCACCCACAAAATTCACTTGCACAACAGAAAAATATTCGCCTTGCACCTACAAGAAAATTAGATCATTTCTTCAAATTTTTTATCTCGTCTAATATGAAGAAGATAGACGAATAAGAGTTTGTAAGAATAATTAGTACAAGAGCAGAGAAAGTCATGTGAGTGCAACATATCAGATTTTTATAAACATGTTATTGTAAGTAACCTCAAAAGTATATTTCGTGAAGCCGCGTTATTGAAATGTTGATTGGAATGCAATAATACAGTAGAGAAATTAAACACCTTTTATACAGAGAGCTCAAAACAATTTTCAGTGAAAGTTGCATATGGAATTTTTTAAGGAAATACAAGGTTTCCTCTGCCTGCCATTGGCAAGTGCTATAGAAAATAATTATCTTTTATGTTTGACTATGTCATAATATAGCAATTATAGTCTGGTAGCTGCATCTTAATGAAGCTCATTATAATGCACTGTTCCACTAAACAGAAGACTCGCGTGTAAAAAACGCAAGTATTGCCCAATATAGAATATTTTTCTACAAGTACCAATGCTCTTGGTTATCTATAGTGTTTTATTTACTTAATTGTACCAGAAGATCTTATCATTTATGTTCCGTATCAGCCCTAGTGAGCCAATCTCTTACTGATTTCAATTCAGGGACGACAGACAAGCACTCACGTCGGCGGCAAAAGGGGAAGAGTACGAAAAAAATTACCTGAGCACTGGAAGGTATGTTTAGCAACAGTGGGCCACATCAACTCCTCGACGAGTTCATCTCGTATTGATTAAATGTCAAAAGTCTGAAACTCAAATTGTAATCTATGGACACGGGTGGGTTTCACGCTCAGGTGCGACATCAATCAGAAGCTACTAGCTCAAATTTGGAAAAGTGAACATATGGACACAATGAGAACGTAAACATTAATTCAACAACCAGCTCCAATATTCGAGAGACACAATGCTCCAAGTTGATTTCTGCAATTGCACAATACAAAACTATATTTTAAATACCTAGTTCTGTTTCTACAATGATTCACGTTAATTACAAATAATATTCAGAGAAATTAAATTTGTCTCCTATAATTTCAATATCGAAAATAGTTATTTATGATACAAGGGTTAAAATTTAGATTTTATTTTGTGATTAGGTGTGATTAAGGAAACCTAGGAACAAAATAAAATCGTTTTAACCCGTGCAACATTCATTATATGTTAGACAGTCTTGAATATTTATAAATATATTATAGATTATACATAAATATATGGTATTGTTTTACTTTTCCTATAGTCATGATAGATTTTGGGTTGCGATGTTCATTTGCCTTGCGTAGCATCAGTGTTGCCAACATGACTTTTACGAAACAATAATATTCTACATAAGAGAGGCAGTGGAAATAATAAAGCTTAGAAAATAACGTAACGAAATTTAATTAATTTGAACGAGTTCAGCACAATGCGTATTCAAATTCAAATGACCCGTCATTTTAAACAAGCATTGTGTAACTCAGATTCACGGCCTACTGGAATGAGGCGATGATCATATTCCAAAAGAAAACAAAGTTGGCTTTTGAGCACTGAGCGAAAGAATTTTCTACTCTTAACACTGTCGTGAACTGCTAGAAGTCAGACTTTTACTATCAACTGTCTAAAAATGATCTTTTTTATTCGGGGGTCTGAAAACGTATTTCGGGTGAAATCTCGACATCGAAATTTTGGGTTGAATAGAATACTTCACTATTTACTATACGTAGTAGAGAAAGAAATAGAGAAAGATGTAAAAAATTAAATTCAACAAGGATTTGTAACCATCTATGATGGTTTGATGTATGTATATAAAACAATAGTTTATGAACTTCTCTCTTAAGAACTGTCTCTAAAACTAAAATGAAGTGCCTCGTGTTTTATATAAATGTAAACTGCTTGACGAGTTAAGATAACCAGTTATTCGGGAGTTCCACAATTCCTTTATCGCTTTAGGAGAAATAGAATGCGAAAACTGGGAGGAAATGTGTAGTTAAAATAATTTAAAACAAGAAGTGAACTAGAAGACACTTTAAACCTTCTTGTTTCGCTAGATATCTCTGGTGGGTTTCAGCAAACCACATATAATCCTTAATTACACGGTTTTTATTCCCATCTCTTTATCTCAGTTGCACCAGCTCATTGCTTCCGGTAGACACTTAGCACTTTTTGGCACTGTCCCATCTCTGTACTTTTTCTCATCCATTTTGCAAGCGTTTAAAGTCCCATGCCGCCTGCTAAACGTAGACGCAGAGACAAATGAAATGAATAAATGATACCGCACACGAGTCCACAGTTTGCTGAAGCGTATACTACCAGACTGGCTTTTTATATCCTCCCCTGCAAGGCAAGGCTCTTTGATGTGCAATCTTTGAATGATAAATATGTAGCTAAGCTCCGCCATCATGTGCCGTTTTATCATCTTATCACTCGAGACTGGCAAAACATTAACTTTCATATTCAATCGTGACAATAAAATTCACACCACTTTCACTACGCAACCATAATTAATTCTCAAATCTACTCCACATTATTATCATCGTCATCGTCGTTGTCATCGTCATCATTATTATTCCATCCATTATTGTTTATTTTTACATTACTTCTACAAAGCATTTCTACTTTCTCCACTGCGTGCTGAAAGTAAGCAGTGGCGGCGGCGGCAGCGGCATGCCATTAGACTTTTTGTCTGCTATGTATCTATAAAGCACATATTAGAAGGAATGTAATAAGTTCCCTTCCACTCGATATTTAACTTACTGTGCAGAAGACATAGATCACTTAAAACACAAATTATTTCAAATAAATGTTTTATGCAATCATCCATTTCCGAGGTACCTCGGTTGGAAATATTCAATACTTCAAATATTTTTCATCATTCAGTTGTTTTCTAAATGTCATATGGAGTATGAAATATTAAGGTCAGCATATAGAGACCCACTTTTAAGCATTCGGCTATGGCTTCAGTGTCTTTTACGTTCAATAAAATCTGTAGTGAAGTACTTTTGTAAAAGTCTTTTTCGTTCAAAGTGTCTAGAAAACTAAATATTTCTGTAATAGTTTTTACTGAGAGAATGCAGCTGACATGGCCGGAGTCAATAACAGGAAGTTATTTTCCGGGTTGATATGACATGATCGGCTGAAAATTCATTTTTCAGGCTTTCGTACATTGCTACGGTGATCATCTTCAGTGGCACGGTTGAGGTCTCTTCGGAGATCACAGCCAATGCATCAGTAGTAGCCCTTATTTCTTTGTCCATGTAGTTATGTATGTTGTTGTTACCTAATGCTGGATTTCTGACAATGAAGTCATTAATCCTTTTGCTCTCCAATATTTTTCACTGATGGATGGGGCACTAGAAGTGGCTGGGCATATTTGAAGGTGGTCTCGATCCATTTCCTCTTGCAGATCACATAGAGGACAGAGTGGTGAAGAATATATCCCAATTCTGTTTAAATGTTTTGCCAGACAATCATGTCCTGTAATCAACCTAAAGGCTGCAACTGCTGTTTTTCGAGGATACTCAGGAATTACTGTTTGAATGTTTGGTAGTTCCCATCTTTTATTTTTTTATTTTTCGTAGTAATATTTTTCAATAATGTTTTTGAATTCAGAGTTGACTAATCTTTTAGCTGCATAAAATGGTAGATTAACTATAGATTTCTGCACATTGCCGGTACCCTTTTTTGCAAGAAAATCAGCTTTCTCATTACCACTCAGTCCACAGTGAGCTGGTATCCATTGGAAGACTAGGTGTTTTTGAAGTGCTGTTAGATGGGTAAGGATTTTCCAACATTCTATAATTGTTTGGTTTTTTGGTGACAACTTGGAATTAATTGCTATAATTGCCGCCCTGGAATCTGAGAGAATAACTGCTTGCTGAAAATGTGAAATTCTGTACAAAAGATTTTGTAGGGCCATTCGAATTGCTTCAATTTCTCCATCAAAGTTAGTAGTTCCAGAACTTAAAGATTTGTAATAGGAAAAGAGGTGACATGTGACTCCAGCACCTGCTCCATCTTGGTTTTATATGTATGTATTTATGTATTAATTTATTTACTTATTTATTGTATTCCAAACATTAAATTAAAGCGGGATTTAGCGTTGTTACCTTTACAAAATTAACACATCTGGGGCCGGACGATAGTCTACCATCCTATTTCGTAATTTAATAAATTGCATATGTGCAATATAGCATATAACACGTTATATCACAGCCAAAGACTTCATCAGAGGTACTAATGACATTCCATTATTTCGTTGCCGGCAATTAATTTATAAAATATATATTTCCTTTGATTAATTCTCGCGTTTTCAAACTTTAAATGCAAAGCCATTAGAATATTCATCAATATTTCAGTGGCAAAAACACAAACCAGTGATTTACATTTTAAAATTGCCTCAATTTACGCCGATTGCAATTACTGTGTTCGCCCAAGAACGCACTTCCAGTGTAAATCCGGGCTTTTTAAAGGGAGATAAAATGGTCTCGGTGTACTCGGTGATAAATTTACTGAAGTTCTTGTCCCGCTTTCTCTTCAACCAATCAAGGTAATGAACTATCCTGCAATTAAAACGCGTATGTTTGTTTTGCGCGCTTGCTTGTGAGAGAGAAAGAGAGAGGTGCAACTCTAAGACCAAAAGTGTAATTAATACTACAAGACTTCATACCCAAATCTGCCATATTTCATAGATTTAAGAATTATTTCACCATTTTCATCCACTCTCTTGTGGGCTGCTATACCATTCATACAAATGCGATGAGAATTGGCAAATCTAAATTTTTTTTCATACAGAAGGTTTTTATACCACCCATTTTACTATGCACAATCACATGCTTTTCTCTACTCGTTTTTCTTTTACGAAACAACAATATTTCTTTGTCTATTCCGACTCTTACGAACAATACATAATTTTCTATATGCTTGTACAGAAAGCCATTCACGGAGTTTTATATGCTCTTCTTTTATATAACACATTCACATGTTCTTCTGTACTCACTCTTCAACATACAGTTCATACAATTTTCTAATTCATTGAAATACAAATGCAACGCATTACATCCAATTCTCTTCTTACTCTTCTACAAACAATTCATACACATTTCTAGTATCAAAATACAACTGCAACGTATTACAGTCACATGCTTTTCTCTACTCGCTTTTCTTCCTTGATATTTGTGGTTATTCAACACTGACTTTGTATAGTGTTGTCGTGGTGTTTTTATTAATACTAAGGTTATTTTTAATTTCTTATAATTAAGTATATTTAACTGTGTTAAGTAACATTTTTAAGCGTACACAAAGAAACAAGACTATTGGGCAAGAGCAACCTAAGTTGAAAGTTTTAGGGATAAATCGCCAAACCACGGGCAGTATTTCAGCTGTATTTTATACCGGGTGGAAGAGAAGTCATTACATTAATTTAAAGCAGTGATAGATCTCCGTATTTCGAACACATTTTGTATCTTGCGTTTTTGTCTCTGACCATTTCCTTCGGAGATATTTTACTTTTGTCAAAAACAAGCTGGCAACACTGCAGATTGTGTGGGTGTCACTTTCCCTAGCTCAGTACATAAACAGAGTAACAGTGCTTGTTGACAACACAAACAAATATTCTGTATTGTCCTTCTGTGTTTACTGTGCGATTGTAGGCCAATCACAAGCGTTAGCTCCCAAAACATAGGCGAAAGTGAAAGTGTTTACATACAAAAATCAGGTCAAATCCCTGACCAACCTCAACGCAACGTTGTCGACATGCCACATGTCTTTTAAGTGATTAATTATTTCTAAACCCTGTGTGATGTCTCATAATTACTGCCGAAGGTATTTCAGAAATAAGTTACTCTACGCAACAAGTAACGAACCGTTATCTTCGCATATTCTTGTGGAATTGCGCATTCAGTTTGGTCAAAAACTATTTATTCTTTCGAAATCGGCTGACCAAAGAATATGTAACATGTTGTTACAACTGAGGCATTCTCTCCTTCCGCACAACAGAAAAATTCCTCCTCAAATTTGACATTACATCTCCATTTCCTTGAGTTAGACGGAGTTGACACGGATATAGTTCATCCACTAATACCTGTCGCGAACTGACGCGTTAAATCAGCTAAGGAAGTGTGTTTGTACCGTTGTGTTGCATAGTTACACGGCGAAATATTCACGAATCACACGGATTCATGAATCCTCTTTTGCCCACCTCTGATTTAATGCATGGAGAAGCTAGCGTATTAACAGATGTGAAGTCCAGAAAAAACAGTGTTTCTGCATACATTCATCAGATTATGTGTTCGTCACACATTCCCTCAATTGTATAGTGGTCTCTCTCCTCAGATTCATAGCTTAACCACTTCCTTCCGCAGAATTTTGGCCCATATTTTGTTCAAATACTGTCGAACATTTAAACACAAAAAGGGTGTAGCGTACATGGCATTTAAAGCCTGCGTTAGGCCTTTAAAAATGGTGGAAAATAAAATATTTTACTGCTAATTGATGATTGAAGTGCATATAGCTGAAAATCGTCAATTTCATAATAAAATTGTCCATCATTTCTTCAGTCCCAGGGTTCCTTAGCTGATATTGTCTAGTCTCACATCCACCACGCAAACCTTGATGAAAGGATCTCATAGTTCACAACTGTAGCAGCCGGAGTAGATACATCGAAGATCGAGATGTGGGAGACGCTATCAAAATTGTTGCATGCTGGGAGACGTTCGCAAAGTGTAGGCAACAGATCAGATTTTCAAACATTAGGTTAACTATCCAGAACTACTCATTTTGAAAGTTCTCTTGTTACATTTAAAGTTCTATCCCCACATGGAGGTAATGGCATAGAGACATTGTAACCAAATTACTTGGTTAGAACATTTAAATGTCGAAATACAAGAACTGTTCTAATAAACGCTGCACACATTCCAATTGCAGGAGACAAGGGGAGAAGGGACCCCGCACGTCCTGGATTCCTTCTCATTGCGAAGCATTTCATCGATTCCTCCTTCCTGCCTACTTTTTATTGCTCCTTCCTTAATTAAAAAGGCAAAGTAATATTAAAAATAGAGCAAACTGTAATGTAAATGGTTTATTCTGGCTCAGAGAAAGGGAACAATAAAGTCATGTTAAGTCCCCCGTAGGGAGAATAGGGTTAAAACTGTGGAGAGAGCTTGCCGTTACTGCTTTTTTATGTCATGGAACTTAATCTACCTTCAGAAAAAAATGTTATTACCTTCATTAGACTGGGGTCACTTTGTATGTCCCTCATAAAAGTTGTGTAAATCAAAAGCCTGGGTTAATATCCTTGTTTACAAGGTAAAGCCTGGCAGGGCCTTCATTCCCATTAGGATGCTCTATTTTTAACGTTTCTAAGGCTTTAAAAGTGAATTATTGCCTTAATCTTAGTGGATGTTTCAAGCTTCTGTGGTACATATAAGCCATTATAGAGTTGCAGTTTGACATTACACAGTTTATACGTACAAAGCTGTATGCTTATAAATTATTACAGCAGTTAGTACTTGGCAAGTAAGTACGAAAGATCTACAAGCTACATTCGTGTACATTCTTCACTAAGGCAATTTATTTCCTACTCTATTAATTACAGGTATAGAAACTAATTATTTTCTCTACTATGTATAACACTAAGTAAAAATTATGTTACTTTAACAAAATATTGTAATAAAACGACAGAATCCAGTCCAGCAATTTTTTCTCACTTTATTTTCTTCCCAAACTTTGGCACAAATACACAATTGTCTTCTGATTGTTAACATAGTCTACAGATTCGTGATATTACAACTCACAACTGTTTTCTTCTCGTAACCTCACACAACGGAATTTGACGATACAAACACTCATTGACTGCTTTGCCATCTCCATTTCTACGCAACCGTACTCACGCAGCTGATACGCACACACACACACACACACTAAAAACTAATTCCTCTCGTCGCCTCGTCTTGACTTCTCTTGAGCTTCAGCCTTCTGGAACTTCTACAAATGCGCCGGCCAAGGGACATTCCTCAAATAATATACAAAGCCTCCTTTGGTTCTGCCGCTCTGATTGTTGTCACGTGTTCGCTCGCGAGAGTGGTGTGGGATAGCTTGACCCAACCCCGTTGTTGCGCGCCGTGGCCGGCATCACCACATGTTGATAATTCAGCGAAAATATTTTTGAGACCCTTTGAACCTAAAACGGCTTTTTCAAAAGAAAGTCCATATGTGTGATATTAGTGTACATGTCTGAATAGGATAATGCAGGAACAAAAAGTCCAACAAAAACCAACCTCGGGATTTAAGATAAAACATGAAGGATTAACAAAATAGCCCATCTCAAATTAGACATTTTCCCTTGATTTTCATTTTCTCAATGATAGCCCTAACATATATTTAAGATATTTGTGATAAATAAAATGTATATATTGAACTTTGTGAAAATATCTTGTGAACTCCCATTGATTCCGATTAAATTTTGCAACATTCTTAAACCGTAAGAGATAGATAAAACCTTACACTGAAATTGTTAGTCAAATTGTAAAATACGCTATACTTTCTCCACTGTAATGTTTCACATTGGTTTTTGCTCTTACACATACAAAGGAACCCAATTGCAAAGCCATGGCAGAGCGACCTATTCTTAAAAGATTTCACTATCGTTTAAGCTTACAGTGCCCCCTTATTCTCCTTGCACTTACAAGGAAATATGTAAAACAAAGCTCCTGCAAATTTCTGTCTGCATTAACATAAATAGCAAATGGATAAATTACGATAAATAGTTGGCAGAAAATGTTCAATTATATATCTAGAACTATGGAAAGATGCATTTTGAAGCCTATCATAAAAGTAGCTATTAAATGTATACCCTTCACACCCTTGTGTCTTCTTGGACGGTCTATAATCGGTAACTTTAAAACGCCTCTGTAAGACACGAAAGAAAGATTAGAGTTTTAGAAATACACGCTCTTTTATTCAAATAATTCGCAACATCTTCGTAGTACCCCATAAAAGCTCCTATATCATAAGTTCTCAACTCTTAATTTCTTAAAACACGTTTATTTACTTTGCGATTTGCTAGATTCTAAGAATTGTTCTCCCTTTTTCACTTTCTCTGCTAGTAACTAGGGGAAGTATTGTATTCCACCCAAAAATTCGATGTCGAGATTTCACCGGAAATATATGTTTTGAGACCCCCTGAATCCAAAAAAAGCATTTTTAGAAAAAGATCCGTGTGTGTCTGTGTCTGTGTGTCTGTCAGTCTGTCAGTCTGTGAAAAGCATAGCTCAAAAATGAAAAGTCGGTTAAAAACCAAAGTTGGTATTTCAGTTTAATGTGTTTCAAGGATGCGACACGAAGATTTTGAAGAAAATATCCCCACCCTAAACTACCCTTTACATGGAAAATTTTTCGAAAATGTTTATTTTCTTGAAAATGGCTCTAACGATTTTGTTTAAAATGTCATATGTTTGAGATATTTTTATGACAAATGAAATGTATATTTTGAATTTTCTGGCTATAGCCCCTGTAGTCACATTTACTCTGGACGACTTTTGCACAACTGGTAAACCGTTAGAGATAGTCCAAATTATACTGTACAAAAAATGTAGATCTTGCTAAAATACACAATTTATGTCTCAATAAATTTTCTTGTAGGGTGAACCATTTCGGAGCTATTCCTTTTTATATGTGTGAGTTTCGGAAAACTTAGATCTTTCGTGAAATGGATCATCGTTGTTCATTTTTTTATATGTTAAGTGTGCAAAGACAACAGAATCTCAAAAATTTGACTGTCGCACAAAGCCTACTGTATTCTAACATTCCCCTTGCACCTACAAGGAAATAAGCAATAAGATAATTTGTACAAATGTTTATCTTAACTAAGACGACGAAGATATAGGAAGAAGAGTTTGTAAGAATGGTTAGTACAAGAGTAGAGAAAGTCATGTGAGTGCAACACATCAGATTTTAGTTTTTAATACTGATATACAGAGTGGAAGGGAAGTCATTACATTCCTTCTAATATGTGCTTCATAGAAGCATTACAAACAAAAAAGTTGAATGGCATTTTGTTCTTTGATCAGCCAATTTCGCAAAAATAAATGGTTTTTGATCCAAATTGGATGTGTAATTCCACAGGAATGTACGCAAATAATAGTTTGTTACTTTTAAGATGCATAGAGTAAGTTATTTCTGACATAGACTCGGTGGTAATTATGCGATATCACACAGGATTTCGAAATAATTAATCACTTAAAAGACGTGAAGGAATACTGCGATTAGCACTTTCAGATGTGAAGTATGTGGACAACGTTGCGTTGAAGTTGGTCCGGTAATTGACCTGCTTCGTGGATGTAAACAGATAGGGTGCTTTCACTTCGGTGTAATGTTTTGGGAGCTAACACTTGTAATTGGCCCACACTCGCGCAGTAAACACAGAAGGACAAGGCAGGGTGCGTGTAGTGTTTATGTACTGAACTAGGGAAAGTGACGTCCATACAATCTGCAGTGTTGCCAGCCTGTTTTCGACAAAACTAAAATATGTATAGTTATTTGAGAGTACTTAATACGTGAGTAAACTTGGTGTGTTCCGTTTAAAGAGGTAACATAACCTACTGTTTAAATAACCCATCCATAGGTGTTTAAGACATATTTATCTGGTGTGAACATTTTATGATGACGTGTATAAAAAAGAATAGTGTTTTAGGCCACATAATGGTGATAAACTAGCTATTTTGTCCGTTAATATCGAACCAGCTAATCCAATAGTAGGTCAGTTAACCAGCAAATTAAGCATCTGATTAACAATCGGTGACGAGCTGATGACTATAATAGCTGACACAAAGAATAAGTAGTCAATCAACTGGCGAATTGAGCAGTTAATTAACCATAGCGTTTACCAACCATTGAAATACAAATGAAACTAATCAACCGCAGTGGCAAGCAAATAGCAAAACATTCAGCAACTAACGAACTGTGGGACACACTTATTACTTTTGTTTGGGGTTGACGGAGGCGCGGGACGATCAAACGAGCGTATTAGAAGCAAAAGATAGCAATGCCTGTTTTAAGTATCTGGTGCAATAGAAACTGAGCACTTTCAATGACAGTAGTGCAGGCATAAACAGATGGATAAGATGTTATCCCTTAATTATTCCATCAATATACTCAAAAATGAACGAACACCTCTCTTCTGTCACTAATATACAAGTGATTCAATGAAAACAACTTGCACAATGACGCAGTGAGCATTAATCATACTATTTGAGTCAAGTAACAAATGCAAATATGGTGCAATTTTATGCAACACGGGAAAACTTAACTTTTTTAAGATCATGTCTCACAAATGATCTGTATTCTTAGTCGATGATCTACCAGTCTACAGTTTTGTAGCCAATTGTAACACTTCAATTGGACAAAATTTATTTTTGTGTGAATATTGTCTAAGATCCAATCAGACGTGCCATACGACGCCCCAAGAAGGGTTGAAGGCAACCGACACAAATCGGAAACCTGAATAAGATGTCGAAATTAAATTTAAAGGTCAGTGCAAGATATTGTTTAGCTAAAACCTTTTCAATGGCTGCACTTCCTTGTTATAATTTTTGCAGTGCTCGGAGATAGAATGTGAACTGAATAAATTTAACTCATTTTTAACATTCTATTTTGGCTTGAGAGATGCCTCTAATTCTTGACTGGCAGCGTTTGTGTGATTCTGCATAACATTAAAATGTAGTACTTCAGTGAAACAGACGTTTTACTTGTAAAACAATTAAAATTACTTTGTTAGTTAACAGCACTGTCAATTGCCAGGATCGTATCAGATTTTGTCCCGTAGGAGTTATTTTACATGCCCGTGAATTACCGGCATGGGGCTGTTGCTTTTAAGCCAATAAAAAAATCATCGGCCTGGGCCGGGTTTGAACCCGCGATCTTGAGGTCAGTAAGCCAGTGCCTAACCAAATGAGCCACCCAGACCGATGTTTTACTTGTAGTTATAAAATGTGAAAACCTCCTTAAATCAAATGATCTTAAAAGGCATAAAACTGTAATTGTTGTCTTAAATTAAAACTTTTATAGCCCAGTATAGTAGTTAAATGTTTTTCTATGGTCCATCTATAATTGCTATAGCTTTCAACGTCTCATTCTATTTTGGACATGAAAGACCTCTTTAATTTTGCTGAGAGACCTCTAACATGCATGAGGTTATTTCACATGCCATAAATCTATTACGAGAGCGCCGGCTTTACTACCCTTCTGAAAGAAGCCATGCCAAGGATTTTTATGTCCGAAAACATCAATAACCTTCCTTGGGTTTGAATCCCTTCATCGGGAGCAAGAGGCTTGCATGTTAAATGGTGTAGACAACGCATTATTTAAACGCTTGTAACAATACTTCATCAGTCTCGTTACTAGATCGACTATGAGTTTGAGTTGTGGTGCAAACGTTGCAGAATCACTATGTATCCTTTAATATAGAAATTAGCCAGGTTCATATTCAATAAAAACCATCAAGGTCATACTCTTAAACTAAAAAGTGCAGCAATGCCCACAAAAGAAACTGTTAGATATAATCGACTTAACTTTAGACAGCATAAGCACATCAACTTAGTTCAGAAAAGCAGGTTTCGTATTGGGCTTGTGAATGCTATCACTTGTATCAACAAACTCTCAATTTACGTGGCAGTATAATCTAGGGCCAACTCCCAAAAATACAAACTCCACAGCAGTCTCAAAAGTAAGTTACGCTATTTTTTTAAATGCGCGCGGTACCCGGCAAAAGTCCAGGAGTAGCAGGGAACCTTGATCTGTGTGTAGTGGCAGCACTGTAAAAGTCCTAGTTGCGTACCTTTACCCCATGGGCATTAAAACGGCAGTAACCATGGAGACTCCACTCCCTTTGGCGGTATGTTGGTATGTTAGAAACACTGCTTTTCATAGTGACATAGGGATCTCTGAGGTTTCTGCAATCTCCCTACAAGAGAATCTACAGATTTGTCTCTATGCCTCGGAAAGATACTAAAGCAGTAATGGCTGTACACTATCGATATGGAAATATAAAACAGAATATCAAAATCAGAATAGCAATATCAAAATCAATATCAAAGCGTGATGGTAGCGGGTCTACCTCACGTCCAAGAGGTCGCGAGTTCGAAACTCACTTAAGGTGATATAAATATCGATTTCGAAGGATGAATGTTCGTTATAGTTACTGATATTAACACCTGGCGTACAACCGAATTGTTTCCCTTACACAGGTAGAGGGCGACGAAGCGACCGTTGCGGCCCTGGAAGCGCCAGGGAAGGAGCGTTTTCAGAACGCAAGTTTCTGTGCCATCTGTCCGCATACACAGACACAGAGTGACAGGCGCACGCACACACACGCGGACCTTTTTCTAAATATGCCTTTTTGGATTCAGGAGGTCTCAAAACATATATTTCCGTCGAAATCTCGACATCGAATTCTTGGGTGGAATACAATACCTTCTCTACCTCATTATACGTAGTAGAGAAAGTAAAAATCAAGACCTATGTCACTATATTAAATACGAATTGGGAGTACCACTGCCTCATAACCCAAATGCATGTTTATTTGCAATACTTTCGTAAATATCTACAAATTACTGACACTAAAGTGAATAATAGTGTCAGTTTTTAAGTGACTCACTCAATAGGTAAATAGTTGCCTACATTTAGTTCGTTATAATTGTTACACGAACTTGGAATGAGTTTTAAGCTAAACTGAGCTAACCCTTTCTGCTATATCTCACCTTAAAAGGCACTTAAGGCACTTGGTGCGCAATGCTGTGTACATTTTATGTAGCAGTGCTTTTAGTACAAGTTTAGTTGAGTTTTCCATTTTTGTTGGTGATCCTCACTGAGTTCTGTGGAAACTCAAGTCAGTCCGGTCTCATTAACTACTGCTGGAGATGTTAGATTATTGAAAGGCAGCAAGCGTAGCCATTATCTCAGAACCTTTAGCTTCATTCTGAGGGTTTCCCTCCCTCCTTTCTTTTTTCTTTTTTTAATTCATTATTCCTTTATTATTGCCTTGCTTCTTTGCCTTTACTTTATATGAGGTTTCTTTGCTGGAAACTTCATTTCCTTTTTCTTTTGCTGCTCTCTCCATTAAATTCACGTTACGCTAAATCTGTGGGCTTGTGATGTGACTTCTGCAAATGGCGGACTGACTAAAGTACCCAGTTAACTGTTGTAAACGGAATTAACAAGTACCCTCCAGATTAACAAAGTGTGGTTTAGTTAACAGAATTAACATACTTGTTCTCTAAGAATGCGACATCATCTAAACCATCAAGAAAACTTTCCAAAAATTGTAATTTTCTAAAAAAATAGTGTAACGATTTTGATTTAATAACCATGTGCCTAAGGAATTTTCATGACAAATTAAATAGATGTATACGTAACAGTTTCTAAAGTTCTCTTTATTCCAGATTTTTTTTTTTTTTTTTTTTTTTTTTTTTTTTTTTTTTACTTTCTCTACTTCGTATAATAAAGTAGAGGAAGTATTGTATTCCACCCAAAAATGTCGAGATTTCACCGGAAATATATGGTTTGAGACTCCCTGAATCTGAAACAATAAAAAAATGCATTTTTAGAAAAAAGCCAATGTATATGTGTGTCAGTCGGTTAAAAACTAAATTTGGTATTTACGTTTAATGTCTTTCAAGGATGCAATACAAAGATTTTGAAGAACATAGCCCCACCGTAGACTGCCTTTTACATGGAAAAGTTTTAAAAAATTTTTATTTTCTTTAAAATCGCTAACGATGTTGATATATTTAAGATATTTTTGTCACAAATGAAATGCATGTTTTGAATTTTCTTGTTATTGCCCATGTAGCACTGTTTACTCTGGATGATTTTTAACAATTTCTAAGCCGTAAGAGATGGACCAAATCTTACTTTACAAAAAATGTAGATCTGGCTAAAACGCAATATATGCCCAAATAACTTTTTATAGAGTGAACCACCTTGTTATTTGTGTCAGTTTCGGAAAACAAACTTTCGTGAAATGCAATATCGTTCTTCAGTTTTTATATGTTAGTAGTGCAATGAGGACGGGATCTCAAAACTTTAAAAGATTTGACTATCGTCCAAAGCTTACGTATTCCCATATTCCCTTTCCACCCACAAGAAAATAATAAGATAATTTGTACAAATGTAACACTCAGCTAACACGAAGAAGATATAGGTATAAGAGTTTGTAAGAATGGTTATTACAAGAGTAGAGAAAGTCATGCGAGTGCAACACATCAGAGTTTTTTATTGTAGTGCATAACCTTTCATAACACAAACATTATTTTTGGCAATACTAAACATTATCATGGGACAATGTCAGACAACAGTGAAACTCCTAAATTTCTCATAGTATTGGCCAGTTAAAAAATACTTGTTTTTTTCAAAACTCGATTGAGGACATGGACTGTGAAACAAGTGAATTTGAGGGAACCTTAATTTGCTACTAGTTTTATTGTTTTTATTACTGGTTTGATTTTATTTTCATTTCTTATTAATTTATTTTTATGTACAGTATACAAATTTCATAAATGGCTAAATCAACGGTGCTAAATTCCCCTCCGCAAGTTGTTAGCGTAAACCCTACTGGCGTGTTGAATTCTATCGATTTTTTGACAATTAGAATGTTACCATATTTTCTGTTTATGACTAATTTGTTAATGTATTTTCTTAACCACAAACGGCTGGTGGAAAACGATGAAAGCCAAAGTAAAAGGATTTTCCTTAATGTTGAAATGCGACAAAGTGTTCCGAAGGTGATATCTTATTTTCTCTTAATAAAAACCCTTTCAGTGAAATCCTCATTTACTATATTTTCTATCCTTTTCCTGCTGTTTCATTATAGCAAGGGATGACTGTCTTCATATTTTGGCTTCCTCTGATTCTTTTCGATCTCCCGCGAGTCATTTTTTATTTCCTATAATGTTAATGTCACTCTGCGCCTTTGTGCCGTTCGACGTTCACGTCTCGTTTTTGTTGTATCTGAAGATGGCAGGTTTTCTACTCACAGTCCCGCTCTTTCTAATGTTGTGCGCGGTATAGAAGTTCCATTAGGTCTGCTTACCTGAAGATTTCCTCTTCATTTCTCTAAGAGTTTGCTGAGAAAATTAATGTGTTCCTCGAAGCCATACGTCAAGAGTCCTATTGACGTCATCTCTATAAAGAAATTTTCAGTTCGGACATCTCAAACATTTCTCCTCTATACTTTCTAATACATTATATAGAGTGATTCATATAGAACTGACACATTTCTTTCTTTATTTGCCTGGAAATCCACTGAATGAGCAGTTTTAAGAGGGTAGTATTACGCATGAATGGGTTAAAAAATTTATTTTTATTTTCTCTTCTTCGTACAGCAGGTAATGGAAGTATTGTATTCAACCCAAAATGTCGATGTCGGATTTCACAAGAAATATATTTTGAGGCCACTTGAATCCAAATAAGGCAGTGTGTGTGTGTGTCTGTGTGTGTGTGTGTGTGTGTGTGTGTGTGTGTGTGTGTGTGTGTGTGTGTGTGTGTGTGTGTGTGTGTGTGAACAGCATAGCTCAAAAACAAAAAGTCGATTAAAAACCAAAATTGATATTTAAATTAATTGCCTTTCAAGAATGCGACACGAAGATTTTGAAGAAATTTCCTCCACAATAAACAACCCTTTACATGGAAAATGTTTCGAAATGTGAGTTTCCCAAAAGTGGCCAACGATTTTAATTAAAATGCCATATTATGTCTCAGATACTTTTATAAGAAATTAAATTTATATTTTTAATTTCTTGGCTACAGTTCATGTAGTACAATTTACTCTTGATGACTTAGTATAAGTGGTAAACCATAAGAAACAGACCAAAACGTACTATACAAAAGGTGCTGATATCTTTAAAAAACAGGATTTACGTCCAAATTCATTTTTGTGGAGCGAAGCATTTCGGTGATATTCCTTATTATTTGTACGATTTGCAATATTTATGCTTTTCTCAAATGTTTTATCTCTTGGGTGTGCAAAGAGAATGGAATTTCAAAGCCTTCATATAGCGACTAGCTTTAAAAGATTGGACAATCACTCAAAGCCTACTGTATTCCCATAATACTCGTGCACTTACAAGAAAATTACAATAAGAATTTCTACAAATGTTTAACTCGACTAATATAAACAAGATATAGGAATAAGAGTTTGTAAGAATGGTTAGTACAGGAGTAGAAGAAGTTACCTGAGTGCAGCACAGATTTTTTAGTTTAGTAAAAAGCAAATTTTAATATAGTGGAGGACTTAAGAGTTTTAAAACCAGACTGCACAGAGACAACGCGCTAAATGCAGCATAACAACAACAACGGCAGCAGCATGAAGGTTTAACGGAAAATGCACGGCCAACTAAACTCAAGTCGACCGAAGCTGCTGCTGCTGCTGTAAATGATAGCTGCTTCAAGTTGGGTTTCGCACTCAAGAGAAGTGGGAGATTGAAGGTAGCAACCAACATTAGGAGAGCACTATGGTTCTCAAGTAACGAGGAAATATGAACACTGCAGCGCTCTTGTTATCTTCCGAGTAGGCAATACATTACAACATACCTGTGCTTGCTCAGTTAGTAATATCTTCCCGTAACACAAAGTTGCCCGTATTAAAAATTCATAATGCACAACTGCTACACAAAAAAATTAAACAACAGTGAAAGGATTACAAGTGGGAAGACAGTTTCTTGCTTTAACCTTCCAAACATTCCACAAGAAGAGAAAATAGGAAAAGGTTGAACGAAAAAGCAATCTGATGTGTTACACTCACAGGGCTTTCTCTACACTTGAACTAACCTTTCCTACAAACTCTTATTCCTACATCTTCTTCGTGTTACTTGAGATAAACATTTGTACAAATTACCTTATTGCTTATTTCCTTGTAGAATACAGTAGGCTTTGAGCGATAGTCAAATCTTTTAAAGCCTTGAGATGCCGTTCTCTTTGCACGCTTAACATACATATAACAAAATGAACAACGATGTTGCATTTCACGAAAACTTAACTTTTCCGAACCTGACACAAATAACAAGGAATATCTCCGAAATAGTTCACTCTACAGAAAAATTTATTCAGACATAAACTGTGTATTTTAGCAATATCTGCATTTTTTTCTACAGGAAGATTAGGTCTATCTCTTACGGTATTCCAGTTATGCAAAAGTCATCCAGGGACTATAGCCAGAAAATTGAAGATATACATTTCATTTGTCATAAAAATATCTTAAACATGTCATTTTAATCAAAATCGTTAGAGCCATTTTCAAGATTATCAAAATTTTCGAAAATTTTTCTATGCAAAGGGCAGTTTAGGGTGAAGAAATTTCCTTCAAAATCTTCTTGTCGCATCCTTGAAAGACGTTAAACTTAAATACCAACTTTTGTTTTTAACCGACTTTTCGATTCTGAGTTATACTGTCCATAGACACACAGACATACACACATAGGGACCTTTTTCTAAAAATGCTTTTTTTTTTTTTTTTTTTAATAATTCAGGAGGTCTCAAAACATATTTCCCGTGAAATCTCGGTATCGAATTCTTGAGTGGAATATAATACTTCCTGTACTTACCAGTAGAGGAAGTAAAAGTCTGATATGTTGCAGAAAAATGGCTTTCTCTAATCTTGCACAAGTTATTCTTACAAATACATTCCCATCTTCTTATTAACCTAGATAAATATTTGCCAAAATTATCTCATTGCTATTTTACTTGTATGTGCAAGGAAAATATGGGAATACAGTAGACTTTAAGCCAGTGATATTCAACCTGAGATACGTGTACCCCCTGGGGTACGAGAAGACTTCTTAGGGGGTACGTAAAATGTAGTTTAATTTAATCTTTCCATGTGTAGTATTAAATAAGTTATAAATATTATAATCTATTTTAGATATGATCATGAATAGTTTGAAATAAGGATAACTCCAGGGCCAGGCAAAGGGGTACACGCTGAAGTGGAAAATTGTTTTGGCGGTACGCGGAGAAAATAGGTTGAATACCACTGATTTAAGCAATACTAAAATCTTTCAAAGCTGGTCGCTTTGGTATGCCCAAGATAGTGAAAAGAGAATAACAAAGCTCCATTGGAGGAAAGTATTGTAAAACTTATACAAATAACAAGGAATATCTCCGAAATGGTTCACACCATAAAAATACATTAGACATAATTTTGTGTTTTAAAGAGATTTATACTTTTTGTTTCGGTTTACCATACATATGTACAAAATTAATCCAAATTGCAGAGGGCTTCTGAAGATATTCCCAGAAAATTCAAGATTTACATTTTATTTGGCATAAAAGTATCCTAAGCATATGTTACTTTAATCAAAATCGTTGGAGCCATTTTTAATAACACCAAAATCGTCGGAAAATGGTGCTTGTTTGGAATGAGGCAATTTTCTTGAAAATTTTCGTGCAAGATAGTGAACTTAAATACCAAGCTTTAAAAGATTTGACTATCGCTCAAAGCCTAATGTAGGCCATGACATGCCATTTAATTTCCTCAATACTGGTATAGGGAATGAGTAATTACGCATATTTCTTGGTGACTTATATACATATTTCTTGTTCGTTTAAGGTTAAAAAGTTCATACTAGCTTGTGGAAATATTAGTGATATTTTATATCCAGGAATAATTAATTACGATTTATTGTAAAGGTTCTAAATGGTGATATTTACGTTGA
Organism: Tenodera sinensis; assembly: GCA_030765045.1. NCBI lineage: Eukaryota > Metazoa > Arthropoda > Insecta > Mantodea > Mantidae > Tenodera > Tenodera sinensis. Next base: position 39,540,344 of record CM060970.1, read on the forward strand.
TGAAACATTTTCTAACCTTATGTTTAAGAATGAATAGACGTAATTTTCATAGACAGGAAACAAAATACGGGACTAATTCTTGGCCCTATAATCCGATTTGAAAAGGGTAAACCAAATTGAGGAGGTTGATAAGGGGGGAAAACTATATTTTGAGCCTTGCATTCCTTATTTAAGAGACAAATACAAAGTTTCAAATTGGGAAGTGAATGGTCTAGTTTTTGGGTGGTGGTGGAGCGATTAATAAATTGACCGTTAATTTGTTGTGAAGTTTTCAATCGCAGTTGAGTGTTTTAGAAGATATTTATTCGTAACTCTTTGTACATTTTACAGAATCATCTGTATGCTACACTAAGTTAAACAAATAAATAATTTTAAAATGGTTAGGTGTCCTATTTCCAAATTGTATAATAATTTTGTAGATTATTACAGTTTGCTTATCAAATATTTTTACATTATACGTTTTCTTGTCCTTTATCCTTCATATTTAAAATTGTCTTCTTCTACAGTTCTAATAGCAGGCGTGTGTTTATGACAACCCTAAAATAGCGTAGTTATCCAACTATTGCACTTTCTCCCATATTCTCCCTGCAGCTACAAGAATACTAGTAATAATTTCAGCAAATGTTTTTCTCGACTAACATGAAGAAGATAGAGGAATAAGTGTATGAATAGATCCGAAATATTTATTTCCGGTGAAATTTCGATATCGAAATTTGGGTGGAATGTAGGACTTCCCCTACTGACTATATGTAGTAGATAGAGGGGTGTTGGCAAGGTGAGGACAGCCCGAGGTATGTCATACCTGTATCTACCCTTGTAAGGACTTAACCACTGTAATGACGGGCTTTGGGTTCTGCAGGGTGGCGGGTCTAATTGAGTTGGGATAATATATAATGTAATGTAATGTAATATATTATATAACATATAAAGCTTAAGAGGTGCATACAAATTAAAATGAAATATACATTTCTCATAATACTGTATTGAACTTATTCAACGCAAATTTCTAAGATGTAAATTTCCTAAGAAATTTCATTATATTCCTAATTTTAGCTCTTATAATGTATTGTTTCACACATCTGTCACATAATTTATCTTCATAACGGTTTTTGACTTATTCATTTTTAAAGTTATATAGAGCAAAAATACTAGAAATCACAAATGGAGCAATTTAAAAACTTCTTTTGAATTAAGGCTAGCGAAACAAAATCACGACAGATTTGTGCGTCATAAATTATATAGCGCATTAAATTTTGCGCTATGCTCCTAGATTTTTTTCCAGCACAAACTCCATTTATAAGACTTCAACTTTGGTCTTTGGCTTCAAAATATGAAAACTTGTTTTGCTTTAAAAAAGTTAAATACACAAAAAAGGTTTAAAATATTTTCAATCTGCTTCAAAATAAAGCAATTAATTACCTTAAAAGCAATTATCCTTTCTTCCAGCCAGAGATTGTTGTTTTCTGAACAATTACAGATTATAGAATAAAACTGTTGCGATATCTTAGTTTTTTATGTGCCTGGAATATTTTTAATGTTAAGGTATTTTCACATTGTGAATGAATTCGTCTCAAACCTATAAAACATTTTCTGGAACTTTGTGTGGTAGTTTATAATACAAACACCCTTAGGTTGTAGGGTATTGATTTCATATCTATAAAAATATAGACATTTAAAACTTAGTACCAAGGCCCTTAAAACCCGTATACTCATTTGGAAACACCCGGTAGTTTATATTGAGTCCTGTAATACTGGATTGGAAATAGTGCTCTAGTTTCCTTTGTTGCGGTACACACATAGATTTTTTAAAATTCATTGCAAAGCACCCATTGCCCCTTCTAATCCAACTAATTTGTTCGGCCATTAAACCTCAAATTAGTATCCATATTACCAGCTTATGTAATTTATCCAAAAACAAAGGATTTCATGCAAATCCCGTCAATAAATAATTACGAATGCGTATTGGAGGGGTAAAGTTTTTACTGCTAAATTTAATTATTTTAATTGTTACGGTACAATACTTCTGCATAATTTACATTGTGGTTATGATCAGACATTGTAATCAAATCCGTACTCGTTAACGTTTATTTCCACAAGCAATATGGCTTCTTGACACCGTGTGGAGTTCGTATTCGGAAGGAGCCGGGTTCATTTTCCTTGGATCACACAGCAGCTCTGATCTTTGGCTTTTCGTGGTTTTCCCTGCATGATAAGAGAATGCTACTATGATTTCTCTTCTTCCAAAATTTCCTTTCCCTTCGTTCCGGTACTTTCTCATATTCCCAAGTTTTGTGGGGTGAGGTGATGACAGATAAGTTGTTATTTGTTCCAAAGAAAGAATGTTCACCTGTTTGTAAACATTATGTTTAAGTTATTAATAATCGTTTTAACAATATAAGTTAAGTAGTAGTTTTAGTGATTTCAGTTGCTTTTTGTTGACTTTGAAAAGTCATTTTACTTTATGAATTGAACTATATTGTGCAAAACAATGAACAACCGGAAATACTGCTGGCATATTTTAGAATTAATTGAAGCTATGTATACAAATAAATTGTAAACTAAGGCACGCCCAAATCAGAGGCAATAATAAGAAATTAAGGAGCAAGACAAGTATGCTGCCTTTTACGTACTTATATATAATATTATAAAACATGGAACAAATTAGTGAATCTGAGATTAATGTTGATAAGAAGTATTTAAACAATGTAGACGATATCGTAATAGGGAAGAAAACTTACAACACAGTTTATAAAATGTACCAATGTGAGCAATAAATGCGACTTAAAAATAAGCCAAAAAAAAAAAAGACAAAAGTAATTGCACACCAAGTAAAATATCCAGTGAAAACAAAAATACGCATTGGAAATAGCGTCGAACAGATTTAAAAATTAATTACTTCGGTTTGTGTTTCAATATCCATAGAGATATAGAAATAAGATACATAAATAAAAGCTAAATTCAGACAGCAGAAAGCAGGTTTTTACTAACAATCAAAGCATGTACTAAAATGGTCTAAATAAGAAAGAAAACAATCACAGAAGAGCTGAATATTTATAAATGAGATAAAATTCAAGAAGATAAACATAATTAGAAAGAGCTCATGGATCGCATGAGGAACAGAGAAAACCACTTTTAATTAACGAATATAAAAACCTTCAGAGATATAGAACGCCCCAGAAAAAGATGGGAGAAATGTAAAGAATGCGAGGACGGAAAAGGGAAATACCTTGAGGTGAAGAGTATTCATTGTGGACACCAGAGGACCATCCTGCTGCAAGGGGCATTAACCTCTTTGGGTAGCTCCAGTAGTGGCTGAGGTCTTAGAGCTAGGAAATTCTAGGGACTTCTGCGCGTCGCTATAGCCTGCTTCTGCTATAGCGGGAACAGTACTCCGAAGTTGTCAAGCCATTGTCTACTTTCTCTTACGTCGTGACCACCAAAACGAAAACCGGTAGGGAAAACCGGTTTCATCTAATAGGTGTGCTAGTAGCTACTGCAGATAAGAAGGGGCGGAACTAGTCTGTTCACACCTTCGGAGTACTCTTCCCCAAGCCTCCACAAGTACTCGTATAAGTGTTGGAAGTTTCCAGAGCGTCCGAGATGTTAAACATTCAGAAGGTTGTAGTTCTCTGGCAATAGCGCTTATCCAGTTTACGCTGGGCGAGCGCGCGGTTTATCTTGTTTACGATTGCGACTTCCGGGCGCCTACCTCCTGATAACCCTGGGCATAGTTGCTTATGAAAATACTCATAAAATTATAATGATTTTTAAGCCATATTTACGGATATATGGACATTTCTTTCTATAGAGCATATTTTAGTCAGGAAATGGTTACATTCGTCATATTTTCACTCTTTCAAGAAGTACAGAACCTTTATCGTGCAATTTCTTTCTTCCATATTCATTTGAGTTGCTAGATGAAGGAAAAACAAGTGTTTCCTTGTCTGAGAAGAGAATATATTCATAATATATTACAACTAAGAGTCCAAAAACTGAAACAAAACGAAACATGTATAAAAATCACTATGTACTGAGTATTTTAATAACTAAAACCATACTATATAGCAAATTCCGCAGTTTAGCTCGATTCTCATGGCCGTCTTATTCTTATATAAGTAGGTCATAGTCATCCATTGACCTTTACAACTGAAATTTTACCTCTAACACTGTTCGACTGTTCTATGTTATTGTGTTGTTTTTGTAAATGTTAGGCTATAACACTATATTTATGCATACTATAGTAATTTTAAGTTATAAAAATGCTATTTCTAACTATAACAAAACAAAGTTTCGATGCAGTATGGCCATGGCTAATAGAAAGTATTGAAAATATAAAGGTAAGTAGCTCTGGAAGGTTTTTATACTGCGAGCTACTTGAACGGCTTTGCTTCCTGATGAGTCGAAAGCAAGAGGGAGAAGGATAAAGAAAGAACAGAAAGCAATTTAAGTAATATACAAGGATTCCTTGTGCAGCAAGTTAACGAAGTTTGAGCCAGAACACCATCAATTTGTTGAGATATGTATTTCAGAAACTCCGTATCTTCTCCCTTCCTGTAGGAAATCTAACAGGAAAGGAATTTCCAGGGCAAAAGTTTCCGATGCCATTGATTGATGGTGGAGCAGGCCAGACTTTCAATGGAATGTAATTACATAGTGGAACTACGTGGGGCGCTTCTTCTTTTAAGCGAGATTTAACCTTCATTTATGGGCTCCTAGCAAGGGCTTAAATTGGATTCGGTGCAGCCCTCTGTTTGAAGCTCAGGTACAACTTTTATGAGTGTAAGTCTGGGTCGCTGTGATGAGCTCCCTCCCTGTGTGATGCCAAAGTGCACAAAATAGGACGTAGAACATTGCTTACCTGCCGTCGTGTCGAGTAAATTAGGTAAACTCCGGAAATATAAATGAACTTTGATCACGACCGTAAACTTAGATGCGTTTGAGGCGAAAATAATGTAGTAGCTTATTAATATTGTGATGCCGGCCACCCGTCAGACACTGAAAGACAAGGTACCTCACACCACGAGGTTGCTAGGCAACGTGCGGCCAATAAACAACACAATAATAGACGGTCTGGAACAATGACCAATTCTAGACTGTTCGAAAGTTGTATTCGATAGCACTTGGCCTGGACTATAAAAGCGAGTCGACAAGTGTTGTGAAGACAGAGGAACTATGATTCAAGAATACACCGGTATAGGTTATATCGGGTTCCCGCATGGTTGCGGGCATACCACATGACGCAGGAGCAAATCTACCAAGGGCTAAAGCTGCGCTTCTAATATAGTCACACTCAAGAGATGCTCGGCTCTCAAAAAATGTTTCCCAACCAAAACTCAAAAATAAAATTTGTATTACAATTGTTATTTCTACGCTCACAAGGATGCAGACTTTCCTGTATCCTGCGAGACAGTCGTCAAGGAGCAATAAGCAAGGAGTCCAACCATCCAAAACATAAAACACACCACCTTTAAAAACCTTTCCCATAATGATTTTGCAGGTTATGGTTATGGTGAAGGCAGAGTTGGAGGTTTAGTGAGTGACTCATTGGAGTTGTGTGAACTTTCAAGCGGTGTTGGCGTTTTGTGTCGAAGTTAAATAAGACCGAATTTTTTAGTGCAATACAATACTTCCCCTACTTACCAGTAGAGAAAGTAAAAATGAACTCGACCATAAACCACAGCGCAGTTATCGGTCATTCACCACATTAAAAAATACCTCTATATATCTGCAGGCTCCAGCCTCAACAGTAACTATGGATGTTTTATTAACGTAACTGTACTTCCAATGACTGGTTCCTTTATCACCGAACGTATCACACCGTGGCCGACTGGTATGTCCTTATTTCCAGTGTAACTTTGTTGAAAAGAACTCCAAACTAAACAGTGACGTCACTGTAATAATGTCCCCTTATTGAGCATAACGTAAGTTTCTGGATAGCTCCAAATGTAATATTTGTATAGTTTCCGAGATAGTGAAGGAGTTCTCTACAGAAGTTGTAATTCTGCAGAACAGAGCAGAGCAAGTAGGTACTAGCGACAACGGCCAAGATAAACTTTAACGAGGTAGGTGGGTAGGTGGGTATGTGGAGCGGAAAACTGTGATATCTTAGCCAGCAGATGGACAGCGAAGCAGATGTCCTACTTAATGAAGTGGCCACCGCTTAACCGCCCTAGTAATTTCGCGGCGGAGGAGCCAGATGGGGTTAGGGGACTGCTCTGCCGGAAAATGGGCTTCTATCTGTATCAGATTAACTAGCTTCTTGTTTTTCTTCGTTGACATCACCTCCTTCAGCACAAGATGGAGGCGCAGTTTGCACTTAGCCATAAAGAGAGTGATAATACAGCTTTATTGTAGCGGTCCCTCTTCGATCCTCCTGCGCAACAAATTCTGTAGGGCTGAAGTCCTCCCATACGCACACCACATTACTTTCTCTACTCTCTTACACAATTTTTGGAGAAACTCTGTTCGCAAATATACGCAAAGCCATACTCACTCTTATACAAAACATTCTTGCAAATGCTTATTTCTCTATCTACTTCATTTTAATCAACATAAGCATTTCCAGAAGGTATCGTGTTGCTGATTTTCTTGTAGGTGCAAGGAGAATATAGTAGGCTTTTAGTGATAGTGAAATGTTTTAAGATCTCATTGCTATGCGAAGCTTTTGAGATTCCGTTCTCTTTGCAGAGCCAAGAGATAAAAAGACGAATAACCTATTCCTGTTTGAGAAATGTATAAATATTGGCAACTCCACACAAATAATAAAAAGTATCTGGGAAATTGTTCACTCAAAACTTATTTCACATAAATCTTGTACTTCAACCAGATCCACATTTTTATTTAGTAAGGCTTTGTCTTTTGCTGATTACCATTTAAGCAACGGTGTTATTGAGGGGAGACAGTAGCTAGTTCTCCTTCCAAATTACCCTTCGCTGGTGACGTAATAGATGCGGGCAAGGAAAAAATGGTGCGAGGATTCTAGTTGGGATTTGTAACGAAACCGGCTGACACCGACATTGATTTTCTTATTTTGTTCAACTCGAAGGGATGCAGACGTGCCGCAATAGATAATGCCAGTTACCTTTAATCTACGCGGCCACACCACAGCGCCAAAACTGGTTAAGGGGGACAAAAGAAGAGAATGACCCTCGGTGTTACTTTATGGCATCTGTAATAACGACTAACGTGAAATAGAGGAATACGGTTAATAAAAATATTTGTACAAGAGTGAGTAGAAAGAGTCATAGAACTACAACGCATCAGATTTAATTAAGAATACGGTTATTTGCATCTGTTGTGGGAACAATATTACTGGGGTATATACAGTCATTTTTAACACATACTTTGCTGGTAGTCAAATGCAGCACATTTCCGTTTCCTAACTCGCTTCCGGTTTGTTTTTATTACTTCTGGAATTGCTCTAATTTTCTGGTTGGCCACTTCATCGCATTTCACACTAGAATATCTTTAAAGCTCCACTTAAAATGAAATACTTAGACTGTGGTTTTACGATCAATGAAACGGAGAGATCTTGTCGTTTAATGTGTTTATAAAACGGTCTTTGCTCGCTTCCTTTATCTGCGTCGAGATATATCCTGTTTTTAACCGCCATAAAACTCTTGTCGCAAAGTGCTCAGGACGCCATGTTCTGAAATTTTCATAAACTGATGTCTAAGCCACTCCGTTTCATTTTTAAACTGCTTCATATAATCATACAATATTCTCGTTCATAGAAGGCCGCTGTGGATGTCTACGAAAAGTTCTCTTTAAGTCCATTAAAATTTAGTAAACAGTTTAGAAATACGGACATTCAAATTGTATGCCCACAAAAAATATTGAGAGGCTGTAATTCATATTGAGAATATTTATCTTTAAGCATTATAAAATACTATAATAAGATAAAATTAAAATATTTTTCATTTTAAATTTGTAGTTCCCTACTTACAGATTTCACATAATTTCAATACCGACCGAACACAGTTTGAGAGATATCTTGGAAGCAGACGTACCTTCGTAGCCAGGCAACTTCGAGACACGGACAATATGTCTCTGTGAAAATACTAGGTGGACTGAATTCTAATTTCACCGACTTCATATAGCTTGTCATATCACACTTTCAAACGAACACCCAGTATAAGAGATGTAAAAGCTTACTGCACAAAAATATATACATGTTTAAAATTCATCAGTCATTTAGGAAATATTCTTTATAACTATTCCTTAATTTGTATGTCTAAAATAGTTCGATATTCTGTTGTTTCTCGCTATAATGTGGAAAAGGTATGGAATTTCATGGTCAGCATTTAGTGACTAGTTTGTAAAATAATTTTACAAAAATGACGAAAGTCCAGTCTAGTTACTTTTCTGTCACCTTATTCAACTCCAGAAGGTTTTGCACAAATACAGAGTTCTTTTTATGACGTTAATAGCCTTCAGTCCTTCGTGGTATTACAACTCACAACTGTTTTCTTCTCGTATCCTTAACACACAATTCCATTTTTCAGCTCTCTCTCTCTCTCTCTCTCTCTCTCTCTCCAAAAATTGACTCTGATGATACGATCACTGAACACTCATTAACTGCTCCACTATCTTTATTCATTACGCTAAGGTACTCTCATGACGACCGTACACACGCGACACACACACAGACACACACACTTAAACTGCTCTCTCGCTGCCTCGCCTGCTTATATAGCGAGGATGACGTAATAGGAACTTTCTTGAACTTCACCTTTTCTGGAACTTCTACAAATACGCCGACCACAGGATGCCTCTCGAATAATCTCCAAAACCCTTTGACGTGCCGCGCTCATTGTCACGTGTTTACAAACAAGGCGACAAGACAGTCTGACCTTGAGCGTTTTCGATACGTCCCGCTCTTGATATATGGTGTGAGGTAGCTCCATCCGAGCGTCCTTTGTTGTGCGCCGCGACCAGCGTGACAGTAATGACTTTATATTCGGTTTCCTGCATCTCCGGTGTAATTCAACTATTTCTGCAAATGTTTACCTGCATTAAATAAGTAGATAGACAAATTTATTTTCCAAGGAATACTTTGTAGAAGCTATATAAAGCATGATTGTAAGACAAGAATGTTCTTATTGTTGTATAGAGTGGTAGAAATTTTAATTAAAAAGTAGCAAATTGTGGATGCTATGGAGGAGCGGAAGACCGTGTAAGCCATCCATTTTCTACAGAATTTATTACCTAGCTCAAATAAATCCTGCCTGCACAAAAAGCGCAATATATTTTCGTAGAAAGGAGATTAGGCAGTGTAGGTAGAAACACAAGCACCATGCACAAGCATCTGCATGAAAGTTGAACGGTATCTGCATCCTTCATTGATTGGAAATTCCAGGCTCAGTTCTTCCCCAACCCCCTCGACACCCTTAGCCCTTTTCTGAACAACAAAAAAGTGTTTTATTTTTAGCATGGAGCGGTCCGGGTATGAGGTTCCTATTCGCTAAGCTTTTGTCATCTCCTGCTCCATAGATAGGCCAGCCAGTGTGTTTATCGGAGTGCGCCACGTCTCTGCTAGGGAAGAAGGTAAACATAGCAAATGGGATTTGGGGGCACTTGCTAACGTGCTCAACAACATGCAGATAATGGAAAAGAAATCCCAGGCTGACAACAAAGTACATAAAAGAAAAAATAACTGCAGGATTAAGATAAAAACACGATCAAAGTGAGAAAGAAAACACTCTCATAGAAGAAACAGATTGAAAGAGAAATTGGAAAAGCAAAATGAAGCCAGTATATACTTATATATTAGCCCATTCAAAAAATAAATTCGTACTTGAATTAAAATACACCTAATGCGCATAACTTCATTCTTTATATTTCATTAATTCCATATCAGTGATGATCAAAGCGAGGTCCGCAGAACAGACACGGTCCATGATGGCGTGCTATTATTTTTATCCTTTCCACTTCAAATGCAAAGTAGCGGAAACATTGCATTTGACCCAAAAATATCCATGTTAATATTTTGATGAAAATTACTCAAGGAAACAAAAAAGAAAAAATGATTCAGAAAAATGTGATGTGTTGCAGTCACATGACATTCTCTACTGTTGCACCTACTATTCCTACAATCACTTATCTTCATATCAGTTGAGATAAACAGTTGCAGAAATTATTGCTAGTATTCTTGTAGGTACAAGGGGAATATGGGAGAAAGTGCAGTAGTTGGATAGCTGTCCTAGCCTGGGGTTGTAAAGACACGCCTGACAATACATCTGTAGAAAAAGACAATTTTCAACATGGATGATAATGGATAAAAAATCGTATAATGCAAAAACATCTGATAGATAAAATGTAATAATCCACAGAAGCCATTTTAGAATTATTTATTTAATTTAGCGTAGTATAAAGATGACTGTGTAAAATGCACAAAGAACCATGGATAATTTGTAAACTAATACCTTTTAAAATATTTCATCGTAATTCAAAACGTTGGAACAAACTAACAGTAAATTTAGTAATCACTCTACCAACACAAAAAACTTGCCCAATAACTTTCCAATTTAAAATTTTGTAGTTTTCCCTTAAATAAGGAATGCAAGGCTCAAAATGTAGCCTTTTCCCCTTATCAACCTCCATAATTTTGTCTACGTTTTTCAAATCGGATTTTAGGGTCATGAATTACTTCCATATTCTGTTTGTCTATGAAAATTACATCCATTCTTTGTTAAACATAAGGTTAGAAAATGTATTTTCAAGGTAAATATCACCATTTCACAATGTATACGTTTCAATTAATCGTAATTATTCCTGGATATAAAATATTCTTACTATAGTAGTATCATGAAAATCAAATGCCCTGTCATGGCCTACAGTAAGCTTTGAGAGACAGACAACTTTTTAAAGCTGATCGCAATATGAAGGCTTCGAAATTCCTTTCTCCTTCCGCAGCTAAGATATAAACACGTTAATTGCGACCTATTTGAGAAAACGCATAGAAATAACAAGGAATATCTCCTAAATGGTTCACTCCGTATAAAAATGAATTTGGATAAAAATTGTGTGTTTTAGCGAAATTTAGAGTTTTGTATAGTAAGATATTACGTTTTACCAGCTATGCGAAGGTCATCCAGAAGAAACTAGGGAACTGCCGATAAACTATCCACTATAGCCGCGCGCCGCAGTGACAATACGCCTAAGTCCAGAGCTACATATACGAAATACAGTTTGAAAAGTATTTCATGGCAATTATATCTTTAAGGGCAATTTTAATAGCATTTCTGAGTAACATATCATAAATATAAATATAAATGTATACGGTATTGATACCGAACACATTATTTACACATTCACGTTGTCATATTTATCTTGTCAAAACCTGAAAAGACTACAAAAATACTATATTTTAATATTAACACACAGAAAGTGGTAAGCCTTATATCATGTGTACTATTGGGCAAACTTGCACTGCCAGAGGGTTATATTATTTAAAAATATAAATGAATTTGTCATACAAATTATAAATTATTACGCCATTGTTATTTCAATGGTTATTTAAATAGATTAGAACTTATCAGCGTTACCTCTTAGTAATGTAGAAGCTATAACTCGCATCTATTGTTTAAATTTAAAAACCAAACCCTTTGATTGGCTTATATTTTATATATCTTATAAATAATCAACATATAAGGAAAAAAAGCTTGGAGGACGTTGGAAAGAAGTCCTAATTTTGCTTCTCACGTGGAAGGGAGAATGGTTACCATGTAAATTGCCTCGATATCAGGGAAATGAGATTTACTGCCCATTGTCTCACTCCGCAGTAAGAGGGAAAAAATAGCTGGCCCGCAGGTTTAGCTGCTGATGAAGTACTCGAATAAATCGGGTAGCTACTTTACCCCAAGCGTCTGCCATTTTTCCTCACTGTTCTGCCAGCAACGAAATTTCTGTATAGGCGGGAAAGATAACGCTGTTACATGTCAAGCGATTTCTCACTTGCAATTAGTGCAAGTATTTCAAATACGTCATATGACATCAAGCATGATAAGAATGCGTTACATCAACCAGAGTGATGATTTGCTGATAGTTTATTTTTATCTATCACATAGGTACTACTGTGGTAAAACCTCAGAAGAAGTTAACAAAAAAGAAGACTTCTGAAACAAACAAAAGTTTATTTTTTCTTCATTGTAGTCCTGTTCAGTATTTCCTTTGTATTATTATTGGTGTGTACTTTCTGATTTTATCAAGAGTTGCAGGGTAATTAGCTTGAGAGTGAGTTTATAAAAATCTGATGTGTTGTACTCACATGACTTTCTCTACTCTTATACTGACCATTCTTACAAACTCTTATTCCTATATCTTCTTCCTGTTAGTTGAGTTAAACGTTTGAAAATATTATTTTATTGCTTATTTCCTTGTAGGTGCAAGGGGAATATGGGAATACAGTACATAGGCTTTGAGCGATAGTCAAATCATAACATAACACGGACCTTTTGCGAACTTCTACATATAGGCCGCTACCGGACACTTTTCGAATAATATGGAAAGCCCTTTTTGGTTCTGCCGCTCTGATTGCTGCCACGTACTTGCTTGCGTAAGGCTGCCTCATCTTAAGCGTCTTTGATACACGTATGGCCAGTGTGGTGAGGCAGCCCGCCCCGACCATTCTTTGTTATGCACCGCGGCCGACGTCGCAATATTATAAAACAAAATTGCTCTCGAGTATCCTGAGTTATTCGTATTAGATTTTTGTCATTGACAAGTTTATTCTCAAGTTGTCAATTTGCATCTCATTATATCAAAATAAAATTTTAACTGTAATAACATTTTTTCCGGTACTGCACCTAACTATTTAATATAAACAAAGAACTTTTGAGTTAATTAAGTTAATTAACCTTTACAGCTGTACTAACAATTTACTTTAATGAAATCTGTGCAATTTCCCGTTTCAGGAATAATCAGGAAATTTTCCTTTAGCCAGAGAACCAAACGTATACAAAACCAACCCGACGTGGATACACATTAAGACACCAAGTATTAAAATATCTGCATTTACTCCTAACAGATTCATCCTTAGGAACCTGAATGCGCCTTCACATCTTTGATGAACGAATCTCTGAACTTTGAAACACGGTTCGAAAATAATCATCTGGCTATTATTCAGTATCATTCGAACCTCTTCCCATGGTAACAGTCCATCCAATCTAACAACGCTTTTATCCCCAGCTATCTGCATATACATATTTTTAACATCCTTCAATGTTTGTGATTGCTTCATTTTCCACCAGGAGAATTTCGATTACTACTCTTTGTTGCTGATGTACCTCACTTACGGACTCCATTTCGAAACCTAACAGCATCACTGCCACCTAGTCGAGGGCAATGGAACTATGATGGTATGGAAAGAATGTCCAATATTGAACACAAATAGTGTGATGTCCATACATACTCCACTGGTAAAATATTCATTCAACATCCCTACAAGTTTCTATTTTCGCAGTAATGCTTAGTGATACCTTCATTAGGAAAAATCTAGATATTAACGGCTTAGATACTTTAGTATACACATGCACTATAAAAATATCACCCTCAGACTCTCTACAGTCCATAAACTTGAACCTAAGGCTTCTTCCATGGCATAGGGTAAGGATTCCACACAATTTGAGGATATCTGTAACCCTCAAAACTCACATAGACAACTCAAATTCTATAAACTCTAAGCTTACGAGGATCATTACAACTATTCCATTGAATTTTCAATCTGATTAGCCTTTAGTTTTATTTCAACATCATGGCCCATTACATTGTATACTATTACATGATTTATACATTCATTGTTTAACATAAATATAATAGTTAACATAATAAACATGTAACAATACTTTAAAAGAAACATTAACATAACTAATACAGTTACTTTATAAAGGATTCCTTTGGTCTTCTATAAGACGTTAAGGGGAATCGAAATGCCCCATCTTGCCAATGTTAATTGATCACTCATTATCTAGGAAACTATTTAAGGTAATTAGCTGAATTTTTAATGCAAGTTTCGTAGTACTTTTACGAGTATACCTGATCGATGAAACAAAATTAATTTCTATTCATCAGAAGTAAAGTATTTTAACAAAGACGGCAAAATTCGAAGTCCTGTTAGTTTTCTATCGCTTTATTTTCCTCTAAAGTTTACTACAAATACACAAATTTGTTCTCGTTAACACAGTTTATGGTCTTTTCTGTTATTACAAGTCACAAATTGTTCTTCTGATAATCTTTCTCAGTCTTTCTCCACTTTCACTGTCTCTTATATATTGACTATTACGATACAATCACTCGACGACACATACGTACTCACTGACAGGCTGGCCGACTCACTCGCGTATCTAAAACTCACTGTACACGACGACTTAAACAACAACTCAAGTCTAACTAGAACTACTACTCTATCAGTCACTTGACTCACTACTGACTGTGTCTATCCTATTTTGTTACTTTTGAATTAGTACCTATTCTTTGTCTTTATGACAGCCTGTAACTGTGACAAGAAGATGTTAAAATAAAATACTGGAGCTGATGTCACGTGACCTACGAGAAGCCTCCATACACACGTGCAACGATGACTCAGCGGAATTAAATAGAAGCTTCTGGGTCCTTTCTTTTGTGTTTTACCGGCATCATTCTTTACTGTCACGTACAGAAGCTGGCCGTATCCAGCCCCCTCTCGTCCGTATATTGTTCAACGACCCAATCTCACGGTATCGCTTTTTAATATAATGGCAAAATTATTGAAAAATGATGGTTTTTACATATATTTTCATTAAAATAAAGTTTATTTAGCTGTAAATGTGTGGTAAACATTTCAGCTCTTTGCCTGTTTTAAAGATAATAGGACATTTGCGTACAAAATTTTAGTTTTTTCGGAAATTAGAGTTAAACAAGGTGAGCAAGCCCTAAAAACTACAAGCAGCGTTGTTTGCCATAAAAATTAAAATCTCGTTACAGTTAGCGTACCTCTATGAAAGTTATACCAAACAAGAGGCAGATCTGAAATATTTATAAAGTTTGGATTTGGAAAAAAAAAGTCTCCATTTCGACTCCTCTTAAACCTTTTAAAAATAATTTAAATCTGATATATTACATTCGCATGGCTCTCTGTCCATTCTTCAAAAAATGTTCTTAAAATACGTATTTATCTACGTCATATTAACCGAGATAAACATTTATAGAAATGGTTTCATTACACATTTTCTTCTATAGTGGCAATAGGAGAATACAGTAACCCAAAGCGATATTATAATCGTATAAGATCTGGTGGCTATATGATGGCTTTAAAATTCCATGCTCTTTTCATGGCCACGAAAAAGATTAACGACTTCCTATTTGAGAAAGGTTAAGTGTTCTACAGTTCAGTCTAATAACATGGAATATCTACGAAAGGATTATTTCCACAAAAATGTATTTTATATCAATTTTAATATATTAAAGCCAAAGGGTCGTTACTTTCTGGACAGCCCTCCTATTTTAGCTGAAAACTATGCTTTTAACGGAAACACAAAGTGAAAGTTTATGCTTTCACTTAAAGTAGCTGAAAATAAAACATCAGATTGGACACTTTGGGAGTCGGGTGCAATACTTGTCTCCTAAGTGTTTCGCTCGTGGCTACAATCTAAGAGTGGCGAAAATACCTTCCTTCCGCGAATCGCCTGGGTCTGCATGTCCAAATGACTCGTCAGTTCTATTTTCGCCACATTATAGCGTGAACATGCCGTATTAAATCAGATACCTATATACAACTGTTAGTTAATAGAGCGTGCATAAGTCACCAGGTTATCTGCAAGGTTTAAAATAATAATTTAACTATCAGACGCATGTTAGAAACCTTCAGTACAGAATATGACATCGTTTACACTAGTTAAGCCAAAACAACAGAAGTGATTTCACGCTATAATACAAGCAGATGGCATTGCCTGTAGCATGGGCAAGAACAGCTCCAAACAAGCTTTTGATCACAATATGTGATCAAGATCGACATTGTTTGACTGGTTCAGGGGTGAAAATCAGACCAACAGCTGCAAATGACATGTACACTGCGTGTGCTAATGAGTTATTCCCACAACCTTGTATTTAAAGAGCTGGCTTTTGATCGGACACCATTGTCCTTATTGCTGAAGTGATCAATTACAGCTATTTGGCTAACCGTAACTGGGAACTTCTTGCATCTGTGATTGACGCTTTAATACCTGATAGCTATATGTTATTAAATCATTAAATAACATATGTAGAGAATATGAGGTTCCCTAGGGCTTATAGTACATTTTCAAAGCTATTTTACAAATCATTTGCAAATATTTATGATACAGGTGTTAAAGGTTAGGTTTTATTTTACGAGTAGGTGTGAGTAGGTCCGAAACGAGGCCGCAGGCCGAGTTGAAGAAACCTACTAAGATAAAATCCTTTTAACCCTGAACCATACATTATTTTATACAGTTCTGAATATTTACAGATGTATTATAGATTACATATAAATATGTGATGTTGTGTTACCTCTTTATCATCGGGCTGCGATGTTCAGCTGTTGCCTTGCTTAGCATCAGTGTTGACATCATGACTTTCACAAAACCACAACATACTACATAAGGGAAGCAGTAGAAATAATAAAACGATGAAAATAATGTAACTAAACTTTAATTAATTAACAGATTACAAATTTTTCTACACTTAGGAAACTGAAATATTTATTGTACAATTATTACGGTTTGAAACACTTATTGAATTATTCGTTACAGGATTTGCGATACGGCCATTGTTTGGATTTAAAACAGTTGACAACGTAGGGAGAATTAGTGCTACAATTTTCTTCTTGTTTTCTATGGAATTTTATATATTGTCGTATTAGTTTCTTGATTTTTAGTAACAATTCCAATTTCACGCTTTCCGCTGCTTGTAAAACTAAAATAAATTCAGCACAGTCTATATTCAAATTCAAATGACTCGCCATTTTATACAAGCCTTGCATAACTGAGGTTCGTGGTCACGTTCCATAGGAAACCACAGTAAGTAGGGGATTCTGTATTCTACCCAAAATTTCTATATCGAGATTTCACCGGAAAAATAGTTTTAGGTCCCGTGAATCCAATAAAAGCATGTGTAGAAGGTTCGCGTGTGTGTTTGTGAACAGCAAAACTCAAAAACGAAAAGTCGGTTAAAAGTCAAAGTTAGTGTTTAATATCTCTGAAGCATTTGGCACAACGGTTTTGAAAATCATTCCTCCACCCTACGCTACTCTTTCCATGGAAAATTGTACAAAAATTTGGATTTTATCAAAATTTCCATATGTTTGATATACTTTTATGGCAATTGAAATATATATTTTGAATTTTCTGGCTATAGCCCATGTTTACTCTTGATGGCTTTTGCTTAGCTGGTAATAATAAGAGATGGACCAAGTCTTGCTGTACAAAAATGTAGAGCTTATTAAAACACACAATTTACGTCAAATGATCCTTTCTATGAAGTAAACCATTTCGGAGACGACTGTAGGTAATATGAGTACGCATAAGATGCTGCTTTGTTTGCGTTGTCGCTGCCCGGCATTTCGTGGGCTACGGTCCGTGTGCACTAAACTTGAAGAGATGGTGCCTTCTCCTGGTCATTAGGTACGCATTTTCTAAGCCTGTCGTTTTGATTGTTTTCAATGTATGTCATTTCTGAAACATCCTGTACGATAGTATAGATGTTCTGAGAGTCGCGTCAGAGATGTGTACGATCCACTTGTCTGGATTGGCCGCCCATCGCCACAATCAGCTCATCACGCGCATTAACTCCGAATCTGTCTTGTCTACTGACACTGATTTGATAGCAAACTGTTATCTTGGTGATGAAGTCGGCAGTTAGCTGTTTGTAGATCCCCTCAAGCTAACGACCAGTTCCGCCTGCCTGGACGTGGCTACCCAGCATCACATCTTAGGGTTTGCAGACGGACGGACGTTCTATGCCTCAGTTGCTCCCAATTCCTGAATTAGTTTCCATGAATTGTGTACATAGGTCGCCCGCTACCCACTTCTTCCTCCTCACTATGAAGACAAACGTTAATCGACGTCAATTAGAACCATGTCTCCTATCATTAATGTGATACGTTTGTGGTTCCTTAAACGAAAAGTCAATGTTTGTTGTTTAGACAGTAACGAGGTCATTAGCTATAAACCATCGATGAAAGAGAGCAGCTTGAAGGAAGGACCCTATCTGCTCCTGCATCCCAAGTAAGTTAAACAGTAATCTGATGTGCGGGAATATGCTAATTGACTGGTCCTCATAATCGCTCTTCCGCGCAGAGGGTCGCGGGTTCGAATCCCGCTTCGGGTACCGGTGTATGACCACCTCCGTAGCGCAGCGGTAGCGCGCCTGCTTCTAGCGCGGAGGACCTGGTACCGGCGGCGGGATTCCGCCCCCCCCCCCACCCCCCCGCTGGGAGGCTAACATGGGATGCACTCAGCCTCGTTAGGTCCTAATGGGCTCATTTGAGGAACTACTTGATGAAGAAATAGCGACCCCAGATCGTGAATGCCGCGTAAGTGGTCAGGAGGGCTAGAGACGCAGACCATGTCCCACCATCCAGTATTGCACCCCACTCAAGACGCCTGTAGTGGGCAGCGGTGGGGCACGCAGCAAGCCTTGGTCCTTCATGGGTTGTTGTGCTGAGGGTTTAATTTTTTAGTCTAGTGTGTATATGTGCAAAACACGGACAACAAAAGCAAAAGGAAAATAAACAGGAAACCAAGTAAAAAAGAGAGTGCGCCCTAGAAAACCTGACGTTTGATTAAACGCCACGTCTGGAGAAAAGAGCCCACATATTAGCAAAATGTAAGTTATACTAGGTCTAGTCTAATACATAAACATAGTTTTTACTATTTATTTATGCCAACAAACTTACTGTTGGTGTTTTTAAACACACAAACCGTGTGTGGGCATTGTTTGAGAGGTAGAACTGGAACTGAAAAACACCAAACTGAAAAACAGTTTGTTGGCATAAATAAACAATAATTACCATCTGAAGGTTATTTAATACTGGGACATAACGTACTTACAATAGTAAGTCACAATTGGGGTAATTGTCTCTGATGTGAGACTGCCTTTGTGGTTTACCAGGAGAAATACGAACTGGTTTGAGAATTTAATGCCATTCTGGTAGATTGTCACAGTAGCTCAATGGTTAGAGCAGCCGCTGGTGAGCGGAAGGTCTGTGGTTCAAGTCCCAGCTGTGGCATTGAATTTTTAAGTTCCAGTTCTACCTCTCAAATAATTTTTACTTTCTCTACTGGTAAGTAGGGGAAGTATTGTATTCCACCCAAAAATTCGATGTCAAGATTTCACACCAAATATGTTTTGAAGCAGAAAAAAAAGCATTTTTAGAAAAAGGTCCGTGTCTGTGTCAGTCTGTGTACAGCAAAACCAAAAACGAAATGTAGGTTAAAAACCAAAGTTGGTATTTAAGTTTAATGTCTTTCAAGGATGTGACACGAACATTTTAAAGAAAATAGCCCCACCCTAAACTACCCTTTACATGGAAAATTATTCAAACATTTTGATTTTCTTGAAAATGACTAAAGATTTTGATTAAAATGCCATATGTTTAAGATATTTGCATGACAAATGAAATGTATATTTTGAATTTTCTGGATATAGCCTGTGTAGTCCTGTTTACTCTTTGGATGACTTTTGAACGATTCGTAAACCGTAAGAGATACACAATCTTACTATACAAAAATGTATGTAGATCTCGCTAAAATACACAATTTATGTCTAATTTTGGAGATATTTCATGTTATTTCTGTCAGTTTCGGAAAAGTTAAAACTTTCGTGAAATGGAACATTGTTTTCATTTTTTTATATGTTAAGCGTGCAAAGAGAACGGGATCTCAAATCTTTAAAACATTTGACTATCGCTCAAAGCCTACTGTATTCTAATATTCCCCTTGCACCTACAAGGAAATAAGCAATATGATAATTTGTACAAATGTTTATCTCAACTAACACGAAGAAGATATATGAATAAGAGTTTGTAAGAATGGTTAGTACAAGAGTAGAGAAACTCATATGAGTGCAACACATCAGACTTTTTTGTTTGGTCCACGGCTGTACATAGTAGGTAGAAAGGATATTGCATTCATTCCAAACATTCGATACAGCGATTTCACCAAAAATACATGTCTTAGGTATCCTTAAGAAATGTATTAGGTCAACGCGCGTGTGTATATGTGTGTTTGTGTTTGCGCATTTGAACAGCATAGCCAAAACGAAAATTTGGTTAAATGACCAACTTGGTATTTATCTTTAGTGTCCTTCAAGGATGTAACATGAAAACTTTCAAGAATATACTACGTCCCCCCAAACTAACATTTACATAAAAAAGTTTTAATAAATGTTGATTTTTCAAAAATGCTCCCAACGATTTTGATTAAAATTCCGTGTGTTTAGGAAGTTGCCTGATGTTTTCTGGAAAGGGCTCTAAAGCCCTACTCATTGTGAATTAATTTTGTATAAACCGTGCTCAAAATATTATCCTAATAGATTTTGTTAGAGCAATCTTTGTGTCAAATACTTATGTTTTTCTGAAATGGGTCGTGCACAGAGAACGTAATTTCAAAGGCATATCGACCATCTCCTAAAAGATTTGACCACCATTTAAACGAGGAATTATGTAATGAGAGCATCTCTACAAATGTTTATATTAAGTAACAAGAAATAAACAGAAGAATAAGCTTTTACCAGAATATTTTGTTGAAAGATGGGTGCAGAAATCTTATGTGAGGGTAGTACCTAACGCTTCGCAGAGTTAATGTATTTACATTTTATAGAATAGGCTACAAGTTTAGTGTTTTCCGTCTTCAATGCATTAAAGGGAACATTCTTCTTCTTCTTATTTTTTTTTTTTTTTTTTTTTTTTTTTAATGTATCAAGAGATAAGTGAAGGAACAAAACTTTTCCAGAAGCATTGGCTTCGAGTTTCTGTTGCGGTTTCAAGAACATTATAACCACTTTTGCTACGTTTCTTATTTATCAGTAAAACGAAATTAGTAGCTTCCGAAGTACAGCAAAAATTTCTTGTGCAACATTTTCTTTTCTGGAGACATGTAGTGGCAGCACTGGGGTGAAGTATACGTCCCAAGACATTTGCGGCGACATCTAAGTTTACGCGTGTCGCGATACGAAGTTGGAAAGAAACGAATGTCACAAAACAAAAGTTGTAGAGTTGATTTCAGAAACTTTCACTTGCAAAGATCGACAAACTGCTGCACTGAGTGACAGTATGGTTCAAGATGTTCCTACTTCAAAGACTTTCATCCAGGAGATAACAGTTGCCAGTTCTAGCCTATCCTAAGAATGGGTGATCTGGTCCCAAATTGCTAACGTTTAGTAACCACAGGATGTATTGTATTCCACCCAAAAATCTAATATCAGGGTTTCACCCGAAATATACTGTATCAAAATGGCAAAAATCAAGTTAGGTTATTTTTCAGCTATCACAACTCAAAACTGTTATTCTTATAACCTTTCTCAGTCTTTCAATGTCTTTCTTCACTTTCACTGTCTCTTATACTTCAACTATGACGATGCAATCACTCAACGACATACGTGCACTCCCTGACAGGCTGACCGACTCATTCCCGTAACTAAAAGCTTACTGGACACCAACCGAAGACTGATTTAAGACTGAGCAAAGCCTGACTTACTGTCGCTGTCTTATATTGTGGATGACGTCACGCCTACCTTTCGAGATTCCGCACACATAAGAAATGAAATAGCTAGAGGCTTCGAGAATCCGCTGGACAAGTCCCTTTGTTTTATATCGCGCTCTAATGATACTGTCACGTGTTCGCTTGCGTAAGTGGTGTGGGAAAGCTTAACCGTGCGCGCTTCTGATAGGCGCACCGCCAGCGGCGTTCTTGTTTAATAAAACAATGAAGATGCGTAGGATGCCTGGTTGAGAGGTAAGAATTTTAGTGTACCTCTACCGGCACCATTTCCCCGGCGACTCTTGCTTCCCTCGCGAAGTAAAGAGAGCCCACGAATGGGTTACCATATGTTTTAATGATCCCATATTATTTTTTATTTTTATTTTATATATATATATGTTTTTTTTCTTGTTTTTTTTTTAACGAAAGAGTCGTGAAACTGCAAAGTTTGAACCAATGGACAGTATTTTTAATAGTTAAATGTTTTTAATAAACACACGCGCACGCGTACACACACAGACACACACACACGCACACGCACGCACACACGCACATAGAGAAAGAGAGAGACTTATGCTGAAACAGAACAAATCACAAAATCTTTTTTCCATTACAAACAAAAACTGCCAAATTTTGTCATTTTATACTCTCCAGTACCTACAACTAATATTTTCTACCATATGCGATCTTCGATGTTCCATTCTCTTTTGTATTTGAAAAATGATGCGGGGTTTCAGAACTTTAAAGCTAGTGTGTTGATGTTTCGCAATCGAGGAGATTCGAAGCACGAAATTTAGCTTTTCTCCGGATAACAATTTCGAACAAAGGGAAAAGGTAAGCATACCTTTTACGGAGGACCCCCGCAACCGGGGCAGAGCACAGCATGCAGGCCATTCGGCATTTTGTACTTCTACCATGGCCCCTGAGAGGGAGGGATGAGGGGAGATACCCAAATGGCGACCACATCTGGATGACGATGGGCGCAATATTGCAAGCGATTCACCTACCGAACTGGGAAAACCACAAAAAATCCATTGAATAAAGTGGGCGTTTTCCGCGGATCAAACCCAGGACCTCTTGGATGAGTGGTGCCACTTCGCTTGGTTCCAACATTTCTTAACATTCTATAGGAGATTATCTCGGAAGGCAATCGCGAATCTAGCCAAAACTTCAGGTTACAAGACATGAGAATCTTGCTCGGAATTTCCTTTGACAGTTTTATGACTTCCTCGCTTTAGGTAAGTAGCGAGTGTTTCTTTAGATAAGTTTGAGTGATGGCCCAAAACTCGACGAGTCAGAATAAGGAAATAAGATCCTTTTATCAAAACTCAGCCGGAGCGCGAATTAGAATTCCCAGAGCTCTAGGTAAGAACCCTACATTCATCTGCATTACAGCATGTTACGTAATGCTTGTCCTAAAATATTGCTGCTGAAGCACAAATGAAACCTGCCAAGCCATAAGAAAAACCAACAATTGCAGCAGAAAATTTCCGGGTTTAAATCTTTTTGTCTTGTAGGTTGTGCTACATTCATCTTCCTGGAGTTCAAACGTGCCGTTCTAAGCTTTGAGTGCACTTACAAAGTCTCCTTTGGGTAATTGTTTGCATCACACCTTAGAAACTTTTGCCAGAAGTATCAGAAAAACGCACTGAGTTGATTTTCATTTTAACCTAAACACGATTATTCTCCTGTGACTATTTCATACACAGAGGCATTAAATTATTCTATTGGAATAATTAACCACTCACTCTTTTGTTTTGTACAAGTTATCACGAGGTCATTCATTTGTTTAGCCAGTGTCGCCAACTGTATACTATAAATCGCTGAAGAATATTTTATTACTATTACAATCTATTATCAAAATAGCCTCCATTTGAAATGTTCTTTTAATAATTAATCTATTTCTTCAGAATAAATGTTATTTGTTAATGTTAAAAATAAAGTGACATTTATTAACAGGTTTTCTATTACAAGAGAAGATCGAAATGCATAGTTTTCGTTTTCCTCAGTTGGCACTGCTAACTAAATTGAACTACACTAATCGAAATGAATGCATTTTAGCTTATTTTTATAGAATTTAACATTTTCTTGTCAAATCTTTGCAATATAGTACTTAAATTCATATTTTATTTATGAAATAGTTCAGATAAATATCAATGGATGGCTTGACCCTCCCATATAAATTCTCCAGCTCCGCTCGAGTACTTATAGGTTAGGTCAAGCGGCTTATGCTATTACTTTTTATAACCTCACAACGCAGCGTTCATAAAATCAAACGATCTTAAGTACATCTACTGCACAAGTTCTGTTTTCTTAGAAACTTTCGAGATTACCAACCACTAAATGGCCATTCTAGGTATCCTAGCATATGTAGTGTCGTACAAGTGATAGTTTGTTATCATATCTTGTGAAATTCATAAAAGAAAAGAAAAATTGCGTTTGAAGCCATTCGATGACAAGAGAATTAAATTACACTTGTTTTATTCTTGGATTGGAGTGAAATAAAACAAAATTAAATAGTAATATAAGTAATGTAAGTCTTACAGTGTTTATTGGTTGAACGGATAGAAATATTTCGCGTGTACACACGTAATATGTATTAATTAGATGAGAATCCGGACGAAATATTAGCACAATATGAACACACTTCTTAAAAATAAGCATTAGGTAGTGAAGAAAAATGAGATAACAGAAAAACAGGATTGTTAGATGTGAGGTTTCCTTGAGACTGTTGCGCATGAGTGGGTGATAGTCTGGCACACATCCTTGTTGTTTGTGTCAGTTTTGGAAAACAAACTTTCATCCAATGTAACATTGTTGTTCACTTTTTTATATGCCGTGCAAAGAGAATGGAGTCTCAAAGCTTTAAAACATTTGACTATCGCTCAAAGCCTAGTGTATTCTCGTATTCCCCTTGCAACCACAATGAAATAAGCAATAAGATGTCTGCAAATATTTATCTCAATTAACACCATGAAGATAAAGGAATAAGAGTTTTAAGAATGGTTAGTACAAGAGAAAGTCATGTGTGTGCAACATCAGATTTTTCAATTAGTATTCTAACCACAAGCGGAGTAAGATGTTCTCTCTTAAAGTTTAGCATTCAAAATGCCATAAAACTTTGTACAAAGTTCGACCATAATAAATAATCAAACACACTCACAAGCTAGCGCTTAGTGACAACGTAAATAAGTATAATCGGTAACCAGAAAAGGCAGTTGTGTAACTAATTTTGTAAACGTGACAGGAAATAATATATTGTAGAGAGAAAGGGATAGAGAAAAGAGTTCAAAAGTTAAGGGGATAACGCTGAAAGTGCTACAGATTTTGTATTAATGTAATTAAATTCCGTGACTTTCCTGCATCACCCTATAGGAATGTCAAGGGAATGAACTTGACTAAGATAGTCATTTTAACAAATAGTCAACTTGTGGAGAAGCTAGCTGGGAGAATTCAGTTGAGCAGAAATATCAAAGCCTTC
Organism: Tenodera sinensis; assembly: GCA_030765045.1. Classification (NCBI taxonomy): domain Eukaryota; kingdom Metazoa; phylum Arthropoda; class Insecta; order Mantodea; family Mantidae; genus Tenodera; species Tenodera sinensis. The sequence continues at coordinate 39,565,517 of CM060970.1, forward strand.
TGGGAATTCAGAGCTTGTGCGGTAGACAGTGAAAGGGAGTTTCGATAAAGGATGTCGTGTAAAAGCATCCAATATCTCTGACAAAGATTCCGAACACGCGTTACGAGTTTATCACAAGATGACAAACGCATTCAAGTCCAAATTAAATCGTCAACTGAAGAGCGTTTCCTCGGCTTCCGTTTATTTTTATGGTGTTATATTTCATTATTGTTTTATAAGGGAGCTAGTTGACCCCGCAATGAAGTGTGAAACTCGCATTTGGGTTCGATTCCTGGCGATGGCTATCTTACTATAGGTTTTCCCTAGTTTCTCTCGGTCGATAGGTAACTTCTAGGGTAGTTCCTTTTTCCACTTAGTTTTCCATTGTTTCCTGTGCCCATAATTTCCTTCAGCATCTGTTTGATGGTTTAAGAAGCAGAGACGGCGTTCTCCGTGTGGCATGTGGACGATGGAGGTGCGCTTTTGGCATTGAGTCTTGTTGCTCACTGAACCAAGCTCCGGGTGCTCAGACAGAGGCTCTCCTACAGGAACCCCCGGGGTTTGTGGGTGGTTTCGTGACCTCTCCACAATATGTATAGTAATCCCCATGCCTTAACGGCCTTGCTCATGCCTTTTAGACACTGAATACACAATAGTACTTAAGCGACTTGACAAGCGCAGATCCTTTTGCTTAGAGCAGTTCCCAAAACCAATACTGCTTGGAGAGATATAGTTATATGCCGCATATGACGGTGAGCGAGATCCGGGTGCAATACAGGTTTAAAAGTGGGGTGACCACGTGAACGTAACTTTCGGCTCGTTTGAATTACTGCACAGGTTTGTGATGTTCAACAGCAGAACTGTCATCTGTATTTTTCGATGGTTACGCTTGCACTTGGTCACATTCCGGCTACCTCGTCTGTATACATAAAATCACCAGGAAGAAAGAATAGTAGTTTAAATAACATTTACAACTTTATTTATTTTTAGTAAACTAAGAACACAAATTTAAAACAATAGAAAGATTTTCCGTGATGGGTGTCAGAGGGGAGACCAACGAACCTTAGATGAACTTGCTATTCCTTTGTTATTCTCTTAGGGCATGGTAGCTTAACTAATTTTATGTTCGAGCTACTACGATTGCCGTCAAGAAATACGGATGGTGTTGGCGTGCTTTGTAGGTATTACATAAAATTATATAACTGTGTGAAAATGGAGCGGAATTTTGAATTCTAAGCTAGATAACAATTTTTGCCTTGTGTCAAAGGCTTTTTGTAACAAGTATGCTGTAAATCGATGTAACGGTTTAAAACCTTTTAAAACACACGCGCGCCAGCGTGCAATTTTATACTACATACCTAAATAATACGTTTACATTTAAAAAGGAACCATTTACACGTGACGCAATCCTCTACCCGCAACTACCGCGGCACTCCTGACTTAATCCACCCTCCAGATTGGGCTTTGTTTCGCTTCTGTATAGGTAAGTTTATATTTAATTATGGAATATACTAGAAATTAAAGGTACCTCTTCAATATCACAGCCTAACTTTATAACAGAATGTGGAGAAAGAATTAGCAAAAATAAGAACCATATAAATAAATCGGGTACTTAAACGAGGGTGGGAAGATTTTCTTAAAAATCTAGTCACATCCTTGAAAGATGCTGAACTTCAAATACCAAACGACTCTAAATTTCTGAGTTACGCTGTTCACAGTCGGATACTCACGCAACTTTTTTAAAAAAACTACTTTTTTATTCAGTGATCTCAAAATGTGCATTTCCTTCCTCTGAAATCTCGGCTAGTAAATCTTCTTCTGGAAAACAATTGCCCGTGCAGAACGAAAGCTATCGTGTGCCATCATTCTCCTCCCAAAATTCATTCGCCTATTTCCCTTTCTAGAACGTTCCCTTTCTGCTCAGGACTACGTAAGGGGCTGGCCAGAACGCGGGAGTTATTCTAGCCTAATCTAGTCTAGTCTAGTCTAGTCTAGTCTAGTCTAGTCTAGTCTAACCTAATATAGTCTAACCTAATATAGTCTAATATAATCTAATATAGTCTAATCTAATATAGTCTAATCTAGTCTAGTCGAACAGAGCCGAGTCAGAGTTGACGGCAAAGTAGACAGTTTTTCAGAAGACAGCTGATAAGAAAAGTTCAGTGAGTGCAATGTTTGTGCAGTTCAGTTCAGTTGTGATTCGATTCGACAGATTACATTTCTTTTGTTTTAAGTGCATATAACAGTGTCACAGATGTGACATTTAGCTATGCTAAACGCCTGATTGTGTTTAGCAGCAACTGGTATTATTTTAGTTTATTCAAAACTACTCTTGACAAAAATATATAACTTTACCATTATTGTTACAATCCTTGTAACAAGATAATTCAAAGGAGGTTATTTTATGCATAATTTAATCAGCATTATACTAATCACATACATAATATCATATTGAATAATTGTATATATGATTGTGGAGCACAATTTCCCCAACAGTTCTGAATTATTACATTATGCTTCAAAGAAGAAATACTTTCTTCACAATCGCTTATTAATCACAACGAATTAGTCAACTTTTCTTGATTCCAGATAATATATATAAACAAGACCCAACAAACGATACAAGTTCAGCCGAAGATTACCTTTGGCGTTGTTTAAATTTCATATGCCTTGAATTTTAAGTTCAAGTTTAATTAAAATCGTCTTCTGGTGTCTTCAACAACAACGTAATTCCCTCCGAAAGTGAAGAGTTGTTCAGAATGTATTATGTAGATTTAGAACCCTCACTACAAGTAGCTTCTTGTAGCTTTATTTCCCAACAACCACACTCAAAACAAGCACCACTTGTAAATTTCGTTTCTAATGTTGGCACTACATCCCCTGTTATTGATATTAGATCTCAAAGGTTGTCACCCTGTTTGCCGTACAACTTAACATGGGACAATGTGAATCCTCTCTGCAAACATTGTTAGAGAGGGCACCCCAGCGTGTAAAACAAAGTTTCTACCTGGCGCATGCGCTCTTCTCCTACTGTCCCCACGAGTAGCCCACAAGTAATGTATAAAAACTGTTTCACAAACAGACACGCCAACAGAAGCAATTAAAAACGTTAAGTTTCAACTAACTATGGATTTATATTCCTACCAGTTTATTTTTGTTTGGTAGTCATTTCTCTAGCCTTTTTCTGTATAAAACGGATATTCAACAAAAGTCACAGTAGCTAATACTTTAATGTTAATTAATGTTAATGTTAAAATAACGCGTATTCTAACGAAACCTGTTATAAACACAAATCCGCATCGTTGAAATTACTATAGACATTTCAATGCGTTGATTCTGTTCTTAAACATTTCTAAAGGCATAAATAAGGGAATCAGGGAGGCCAAGTAATATCCCCTCTGTAACAATAACATTACCAACGAAATGAGTCGGATATTCTATTAGTCAGTGATGTCGTGCCATCTTGTTGAAGTCACCTTGGTTCTTCAAAGCGTATTCAAGTTCCAGTGTGAGGAAAATCTCATACATCTAAGCATACCGACTATTGTCTTGTGCTCTTCTTAGTGTTATGTATTATTGTGCTTACCATTTTAGTCACGGCATGTTGACATACAGGGTAATTCAAATTATGTATGCGTATAACAGAATATTGCTGTGCTATTGCAATAAATGTATATCTCAAATGTAAATATAACATGAAAGTTAACTAAATTTTTACTGGCAACAATAACAATTGAAACTCGTCCATACTCATAAACCCACTACTAATTAAAATATCACCGACAGTCATTATGTCCTAAAATACATAGGGGTGGTCTATCTGGACAAGCTGAGTGGCTGTTGTCTCTGTTGGAATAAGATGCACCCGAATTCATTTTACAGCAAGATGGTGCCCCGCCACTTTCACATAACCTCAAGGAGTGTCTTCCACAAGGCTGGACTGGCCTTGCTGGTGTCAAAAATGGAGCCCACATCCGACATTTATAATTGTCTATGGGGACTCGGGAGTGCCACCTTTCAAGTTATGTTTATATTTGTGGATGTACCAATCATCATCAGGTATCATCTGTCACTAAATGTTGTCTCTGTCATATGTACCATTGGCAAATACAACGTATGAATCGTCAGTGTTAAAACCACGCACTATACGTATATTTCATAAAATTCGCCTATTTTATAAGGAAGATTAAAATCGGTGCTGCAGAGCAAACTCTGGAATACAAATTCTTAGAGGATATCATTACATGTGTCGGAAATTATGCATACTCGTTAAGTGTCGGTGTTAATCTTTGGGTTGTCTTTTTAAATTCACGCACACACACGCACGCACGCACACACACACATTCATACTCTTGTATACTTTCACATTCTAGGAAGGGTGGGGAAAGATCCTGACTAAAGCGAAATACCCATCCTCCAATCACGAATTGAACCAGGAACCTCTGGTTTTGGAAGCTATGATGCTAATTGAAGCAGTCTACACTATACTTATAATTCCCATATATTTTAATATTTATCGAATAATAATAATAAACAATAATAATTAATAATAATGCTGCCGACTATCAGTAGTAACTGGTAATAATTGTAACTACATAACTTTTAACAAAACACCAACACAGGAGAATTTAGCGTAATGTTTATGTTTACTGTTTTGTTTGTAAGAACTTTAAAATTGTTCACAGCTGAGGTCCAGGTTTCGGATGTGGTATGAATAATTTACAGATAGTTCATGCTTTTGTATGCCGAACGCGCCTAATTTTACCTAACTACGGATATGATTAATATTTATGAGTTTATAAAACCGGATGTGAATCGCAGGTTTGACCCCAGCTAATAAATTTTTGATGGTGGCACAACCGTTGGCTGTGTTGAACTTCCGTACACACCCGCCTTCCTCCCTACATCGCCGTGCTGACTTTAAATTTATTGTATTTGTCATGTGCGCATTTACACTGCGCATGCCCGGCCGTGCGATAGTACCCTACTAATGGAAGAGAAAATTTACAGTTGCAGAAAGCGCCTTTAATCATTCATCCATGCTGGGCGTGGTAAGTGCGCGAAATTATGTTTGGTCTATGCCCTTATGTTTGCTCTTCTCAAAATTCTGTTATATAGCTTTAAATATGAACGCTGACTCAAAAGCTAGCTGTATAATGAATGCAATCTCGTATTTTCAGCGAGGTTATGTTTCTTTAAAAAGGAAAATAATATCAGAAAGCTCACAAACTATATATTTAAGCTACACAGAGATTTTTTGCTCTATTTAAACACACTCAGCAAAGATATTTCAACCACAATATACAATTTTAGTAAATTTTAACAAATAATAGTTGTTTATGTAACTAGTGTATAATCTGACTGATTTTGACAAGAGTATATGTTTAGTGCATAAACGAAAGGGAACACACTAATTATTATGAATGTTGTAATGAAACAATTATACACATGTTACATTTATTTTATGCAATTTTAGCACCAAAATACGTAAACATAAATAATTAATAAATCTGCTAAACAAAGATTCTAATGCATCAGAGATCACAGACGTATGACTAATACGGTTGCTAAGCAGATGTTTCATTTGTTTCAACACTTAAAGAGGAAAATGGAAGGTAATTATAAAATAATTGAAAATATTGATTGTTTTCTCTTCGACATTTTGAACGAAGCGAGGAGTGCTGAGCGTTTATTAATTGCAAAAAAATACAAAAATGTTTACAAAAAATAAGATTACTTGTGCTTGAATGTTGCTGCGAGTGACGAATTTAGATTTTCTTACAGGCACATTGGAGAAAATTATGTTGTGATGTCATTGTGTCTTGTTGCCTTGGTAATTACGTCATTCATTTTCTGGCACTGGTGCCAGAATATGACCACCACAACTCAAACAAAAATTGGGATAAGTACATTTTATATTTATCTTAAGAATGTTTTCAATAAATCTCATACCCAGAGTAGATCTTTCCATTCTGTTTTACTAAAAGGGCATTTAGACCGCCTCCGTAGCGCAGTTGGTAGCGCGCTTGCCTCTAGCGCGGAGGACCCGGGTTCGATCCCCGGTACCAGCATGGGGATTTTATCCCCTCTGGGAGGTCTGGCACGGGGTGCACTCAGCCTCGTTAGGTCCCGGGGGGACCAATTGAGGAGCTACTTGATGGAGAAGTAGCGGCCCCAGGTCTAGAAGACCGCATAACCAGCCGGGAGGGCTCGGGGCGCTGACCACGTCCCACCCTCCAGTACTGCACCCCACCAATGACGCCTGTAGTGGGCAGAGGTGGGGGACGCAGCGGCTGGGCGGTAGGCCTTGGCCCTTCATGGGCTGTAGCGCCGGGGTTTAGTAAAAAAGGGCATTTAAGTGTGTTTGGTTAGAATTCAATAAGTTTGATACTGAAAAGTAAAATGTACATTTTGAATTTTTAGTGAAAAGCTTTTGGTGCCCTTTATGTTTACCGGATCTTGAAATTTACAAGACCTTAACTGCCTGTCAATTTATGAATGAAGCTGTTAGTTCAGTGAGCCCCTTGTCTCAAATGGAAGGTGCGGAAGTGATCCAGTGCAGCGTTTCACACTTGGTAAACATACTGCGGCGGTATATAACAGTTTTTCACTTGGAGATTTTTGCACTAGAGATGGAAGTGATCGCAGCTCACAATTAGCGTGGTTGAATGTTATTTGCGAACTGAAAGGATGTGAAGGTGAGTCTATCGTTAGGATATTGGCTGTCATGTGAATGACTTCATCCGTTGTTGCCCTAAATTTCACCAAATCCCAACTAACAACTTCATAAAAAGGATTAAAAGATTAGAAATACCTAAGATTACTAACATGACGCTGTAAAATTTCCATGTATTCCTACTCAAATTGCTCTGTCGCTTTCATTATATACTCCGATTTTGCTTTTGTGTGCTCCTTAATTTATTCAGTAGATCCATTTTCATTTACTGCTGTAAACCGAGCGAAATGGCTCCGCGGTGACATGTGAGGTTCGCATTCGGGCGGTTGTGTGTTCGACTATCGCGGCCGGCTTTATTGACCCAAGGATTCCTTCGGAGATTTTCCCGCGTCACCAGGCAAATTACATCACTTCAGTTTACCGTCCCTGCATTTCATGTCGTTTTTATTTTAATCGGTCTTTCACGGTCGCAAGTGTTGGCGATGGGCGAGTCTGGCGCTGCTGTGTGGGCACTTTGTGAACTATAACTATTATTCTCGACGGATGGGTGGAGTTGTACTCGCCTGAGCGCTGCTGCTTGGCGAGATGAATCTCCAGCACACGTTAGGGACCTCTCATGCTGACTCGTGTTACTCGCACGGATTCCAACACACTCATAGAGCATTCTCATTTCATCCCTTCCTCCTAGATCTGACATACGCTAGTCTCAACTGTTGCATCAGTGTATGAACCAAGGGAAAAGTTGTACCATTAAAGCCCAAACACTAGTTACAAAATCATTTAAGTATTTGCGTTACCTAGGAGACGAAACATTAAAATTTAACCTTTAAATACTACATATTATATTATATTTAATATACTACAGAGAAAATATGAACTTCATTAAAGTGTGTAATTTGCATCAAATATATTGAGATACTGGTTGACCTGACAAGGTTCTGTCCAAAGCTATGGACTCTGACAGTCGTACAAACGTGTCTTTTCTGGTCAAGTTCTGGTGATGGCGTCGCTTATAAAGTGCACATGTCGTGATGGCATATTTGGCCACCGGAACAGACACAGTCACAAATGTGTAATTTGAACAAAAAACTTGAATATAAAAGTATTTCAGAGTGATAATTTTATGTATTGACTATCAAATAATTACCGTGATATCAACAATAAATCTGAATACTTTTCTATGTATTTTTAATGTCACAATCATAGACAACTACTTACAAAATACAATTTTCTATTTCGTACACTGCAATACTTTAGTAATATTGTCTTAAATGATATTTTCAATGCAATGCTTTATGGTACATGATATTTTTGTTTGACTACCTGGCGCGTAAACAAAGCTGATGTTTGAAAGGGTAGAATGAGACATAAATATTCAATGTCATAGCTATGGTAATGAATTTTTTAGTCTCATTCTACCCTTTCAAACCTTGTCCTATACACGGCTATTCTGTGGAACTACGGCTGATAGTTTTCCAACAAGAGAACAGAAAACATACAAATTTAAATACTGAATTAGAAGCAGTGGCAGTTTCAATGCATTTAGCTGTTTGTGTTTACAATCTCTGTCTTCCGAAGAGTGCCACGCTAAATAGATAATAACGTCTCAACAGATGTAGCAGCGACTTTGTCAAACAGTGATCATCACAAAAAAACTATAGTTTATTTTTTTATCTTTATCATCTTCGAGCTATTCTTTTGAAAAATCGAAGAGTTTATGCGCTGAAAACGTAGAGGCGTTCAACTCTGTCATAAAATTCACTCCTGCGTGAAGGTGTTTGCTCGATATGATTTGCGCGGTCACGTAGTGGAGAGATCGTTTGGAAAAAATGCCACTTCGGAATTTAAAGCGCCTTGTCAGATTATATCTTTTCTGTGGCTTCCCGTTGCTTTTGTTTCCGTTCACTGTTAACCTGCTTTTCTTCGGTTTAAAAGTTTGAATGGATAAACAGACACACATTGACTGATAGGCCTAACTACATGAGAACTATGCGATTAACTTTAAGGGAATCTGGAGCTTTGGTTCTATTTATTTTAACTATTTAACGAAAAGGGTTAAATTGTTTTTCAAAACACTACACATTCTGCATCTCCCTCTCTGTCACCCTCTCCCTCAATGCCTATCTCTCTCCTATCTCTATTCCTCTTACGTAACTATATTTATTCATCCTAAATCGAAAATTAACAAGCAATATTCCCAATTATATTTTTAGCCTCGGCTAACAGTTGAACAGAGGAAATTCGAAATTAAAACTACACATTTACCGGATGACCTAATTGAATGTACTAATGCGAGAGTTGCATGTTGAGAATAAAAAATGAAATGATACACTTAACGCTATAAAACTGGCAGCAGAGGCAACTGTGATTGGTCCAAATTTAAATTATTGCTATGGCGGACTGGTCGCTTGATTAATGAGTGAAATGATCAAAGATAATCCCAGATTAGGTTATTAGTTTGACTGATTCACGAGTACGAAGCATGCGTGAATCGATTCTGAGCCTTCTGGTTTATCGGGGGAAATGTGGAGCATCTGGGGAAAATTAATTTCTTACCGACATGAGGCCTCAGCTGGTTAGAGTAAGCTCAAAAAACCTCTGGTTCAAATCTAACTATGGCATGAAATTTTCAGTCTGATACTGCTTTATTAACAACTATTTTAATGTCAATTTACAGCCAAAATACGCTCGTAAGAAACGCGAATGGTAAGGGTTATTTTAGTTATTTATGTAATTAGTGTATAATTTGACAAAGTCAACGTGCTATTTTTTACTAGTTTCACAATATACACTGTTACATTCAACGTTTAACGCAATTTTAGCACTAAAATACTAAAAAGAAATTTTAAATTTCCTAAATAAAAATTATACTGTATCACAGAACCTATGACGTAACTTGGTTGCAAGGCAGATGTTTCATTCGTTTCAACACTTAGAGACAAATGGAAGGTAATGATAAAACTATTGAAAATATGGATAATATTCCGCTTGATATTTTTAAGGAATCCAAGAGTGCTAAGAATTTATTTATTCCAGAAAAATCAAAAGAGGCTTACAAAAAAGAATATGAAAAGTTTTGTGGATAGATAAAGGAAAAGTGCATTAGTATGACAAATAAAATCACATTACTGGCGTAATTGTCAGATCTGGTAATGATATACGTTTTGTTACAGGCACATTGGAGAATATTATGTAGCGGCGGTGATGACCTCACTACTGTCATGTTGCTATGGTAATTACATAATTCATTTTCTAACACTGGTACCATAAATAGGGTAATTTCGTACGATTTATGCCGTCATAATAATCTGTTTTAACGCTAGGATTGCATAAATATAATTTTTGGCTAAAGAGTTGCTTTGGTATTTGCGTTTGTTTGCTTCAAAAGTATTAAACACTCTACAAGTATAAAAATATTTGGTAACGTAAGTATAATGGCCTGTATTTAAGAGGAAGTTCTTCTTTACACGCTGAATAGAAAAGGTTGTACTTCTCGCATTTCAAACTGCTAATTTTGCTATGTTGTTCATTATAAATGAGCGCCTTAAGGTATTTTCTTATCTGTACCTTTTGTTTGGAATTCTGCATTTTGTTTCGTCCTAAAAGTCACTTTACACACATTTATCTCGATAGTTTATTACACTAGGAGTTGTGTAATTGAATTTTACAGTATCAAATGAGCTTTTTGTTCAACATTGTATAAATAATTTCATGAACACAACATGTAGAGTATCTATTATACATACAAGTGTGTTTCACATGTACTCGTAACTTGTCTGTGTTGCCTAAAGTAAGCAGGTGTTTTGGAGAATCACGGTAAACCCCTGATATGTAGGCAACTTCTCTGCTTCAGCTGTTTAGCGGGCGGTCTACTGACGCCATTAGCATCCCAGAGTAGAGTTGCGCTCTATCAAATCCACGGTTCGCCACTTTTGGTACAGCATACAAATGACGTAGTAAATGGTTGCATTACCGGTAGTACTGATAACATTGATAAGGAAAGAAATATGTACTGCCGTTGCTAAAGTCTCCACCATTCATGATCAGTTTACAATATTTTCTTTGCAGTGAATCCATTCAGAATTAACTGTTGAGTTCTGATTGGTGGCATCATTGTGAACGATGGAGGCTCCCTCATAAGCCATTCCCTTAGTCAAAGAAGGAAATCATTATTACCTCTCTAGCGTTTGGCTGTCTTGCTGATGGAGATTTTGCCCATTTCCTTTCCGATGAAGCAATAATTTATCAGAAGTGATAATTCCACAAAAGCACACACATCAATGACAGATACATTTGCATAATGCTCCTGAAAAACTAGCTCTAATCTGCGTCAACACTACCTGCAGAAAAAAACTATAACTGTAAATTAAAGTAGTGTTATTTATGGGTGTTACACGTGAAGCTCTGCTCTTTTTCAAGAATGTTAGGTTATACCATCTTAGGAGATGAGATCCTTGGAAAAAAACCAGTAGCTGCCAGTAGACATTTTACATTAACAGTTAGACGTGAGAGAACTTTGTTATCGATGGATTCCACATAACTGATTGCTGATAAAAACAACACGTCTATTGGTGCGGAAAAACTCTGGAAAAATTCCAAGGTGGCACTTGAAATTTGGTTTGGTATATTGCCACTGTTGATCAATATTGGATTTATTGCTATGATCCTACAAAGAAAAGTCAATCGACTCAATGGGTTTTGAGAACAGAACCCACGAGAAAGTCCAACGAATCAGCAGTGTTAGTAAGAAGATGGTTGCTAGTAATGTTTCTAATATTGCTAATACAGTATTAGCAAATCTCTACATAGAAGTTTTGGTTGGAACACAGTACTTCCTGTACTTACCAGTAGAGAAAGTAAAAATGTAGATCTAGTTAACTCGGATGCTTTTTTTTTTTTTTTTTTTTTTTTTTGAGTTAACCATTTCGGAGATATTTTTCGTTATTTGTGTGAGTTTTGTAATATTTATGCTTTTCTCAAGTGGAAGGTCGTTTTTCACTTTTTTATCTTTTGGCCGTGCAGTGTAAAGAGAAAGTAATTTTAAAGCCTTCATTAGAGATCCGGTAGAACATTAGATTTGACTATCACTCAAGGTCTACTGTATTCATATATCCCTCTTGTGACTACAAAAAATCAACAAAGAGACAAAATCTGCAAATGTTTATCTCGACTAACATGAAGAAGATAGAGTAACAAGAATAGTTAGTACAAGAGTAGAGAAAGTTGACGCTTGTTTCATTTCATTGTGCGTCAAATGCCCTTATTGCGTAGATGTGCTCCCTGTTTAAAATGATGCGGTTAGTTGAGATATGAGTCACAGTGTTTGTGTAGAATATTATCTGTGGAAAGAATCGGTATGGATTTCCATTTTGAAGCGTATCAATGTTTACTGCGTGGTAAAACCTCAGCTGGTGCACCAGGGAACAGAATCAGAGCTAATCTCTGACAGTGTGAAACTTTCAGCTAAGATCAATAAAGCAAACAGCACCTGAGTGATGCGATCCTTAAATACTGCAAGTGAAAACGTGTACAGCCATACATAAAACCTATAAGCTACGGTTTATCAATACTGTTGGAATCCGCGAAAGCTTGCAACAATATCTGCATTTTTTAATAACCTGTTACCTACATCGAGGAAGTTATCTGCGTTTATATTTCAAAACCACATCGGTAATTTAACCACATTCTACAGTGTTTCAAACGGAATTAACTTGTGTTACACTCAAATGAGCAAGTGGAGTGGCTGAGACGATAAATTTTGGATAAGTGGAAACTACCTCTGACAGTGAGTAGCTGCATCATAAGTAGAGTTAGGACAAATATCCTTTTGCTAACAATGTGTGCTCGCTGCATATGGGGACAGTGCGGAGAGGGTAAGGGGGTAACCTGGAACTGTAACCGTCACTCAGGGTATATTAAAAAATCTAACTTAAAAGACATACATTACAGATAGGTACATGCGTTTTGTCAAAATATAACCATTTTGTATTAACATCTTATTTAGTTGTTTGTCAAATAGTTTAGAACAGTTTGCAATGAAGTTTTTAATCTCATATAACGTTTTTAAAATTGCTGCTAAAGAGTACCTAATCATTTAATTTTGTGCAAGATTAAGTGAATGACAAATTATCTTGTTAATGCTTATGTAGTCATGTAAGTAATCTCCAGCTGCTTTAATAACAAATCATTAATTACATTTGTTGCCTGAGTGAAAGCTACTTAAATGTGTATGTATAGAACAATCTGACAAAATTGCTAATTATATTATAGCTGAACAGTAGAACGTGGCAGGAAAAGCCTAGTGAAAGTTTAAAACAAAGTTCAATGCATATCTGTAAATATGCATTATATTATTCTTATAATTACAGGGAAGTTTTGATGTGTTTCTCCATCATCTCTATTGTTTTATTTTTTGTGGCTGTATATAATGTGTTTTATATGCTATTCTGTATATTTATTGACTTTATTGTACATTTCAAATGATATGTTCAATGTTCACCGGCCTCTATGGCTACTTGTGAACTCGCTAAACACGATCCAATCTAACCTAGTCTCCTATCTGTGGCAGATTGTGATAATTCTGACATATTTAAATTTGTATAGTGTACAAAAGAACATAAACGCTGCCAGTACTGCAGGGAACAACTGACTGTCAAGTATACAGCCCTGGATCCGTGTGTATGACGTCACCTGCACTAGATGGAGTGGTGCTTATGCTGATTCCCCTCTCAGTGGATGTTTGTCCTAGCTCTGATCATAACCGATAAGTTAACAATCATGAGAATATTACGGAGGATAACAATTCGTTTATTTAATGAATCTTTACTACAAGGGCCATATCAGTAGCTTTGTGGATAATAAGAATAATAGTGCTTATTATTACGATCATTATCGCCATTATTATTACTACTATTATTTATTATTATCAAGTGAAGTTGTCATTTGTTAGTTATTGCTGCGACTTTCTCCTTTTTCCTACGCGGTGCTTAAAGCCAGAGGTTCGAAAACATTGTTATACGCATGCGCGTATGGTGCAAGGCGGAAATAAGCAAGCAACCTAAGCTTGGTGTCTCAACGAGCTACGTGAGACATTGCCTTGAGGCTTTAAGGAAGGTGTCGATCTACCACTAAAGTGAACAGTGAATATAAAATATTGTGACAGGCATGTGTTGGGAAGAATAAAAATGTGGTGAGGTGAATCATTTTTTCTGAATCTAGTCAACTTTAGTTAGACCCCGAGGACCTTCACTGCTGCCAGTTCCTGACTTTCACCCCGAGCAGGAAAAAACAGATTCCTTTTCAGGTGATAATGTTAATGTTGAGATATAGAAGCTGAGCGTCTTCGTAGTTGCAGAATTCCAGAAAAATACAATCCTTTTTATAGAAGAATCTGTGGAACATTACAGCATTGATGATGATAATTAAAAGTAGCAATATTATACCCCTTGTCGAATCTAAATACTTACGTACAAAGAATGTCTAAGAAAATTTCACTTCACCTCGCGTCTGCGTCACATAATTTATCGTAATGGCTAACGATAAAGACGGACTACGCCGCGAACTGCAGTGACATAATTCTGCCAGTCCAATCATGGCCCAATGAAGTAAACCACAATACATCCACAAACAAGCAAAAAAATTGCTCGTTGAATTTATACAAAGTACACAGTTTTATCATGATAGTGCCCAATGTTAACCATGCATCAGACTACCATTACTACGTAACTACGCGCCGTAGCCTGCCTTTATCGTTAGCCACGCTTTATCGTTACACGGAGCCTTGACCATTTCATTGGTTGCTTTAGACCCAGGTTAGCGAAACAAATGTGTATGTGCTATTTGCACAAGACGTGTTCCTCTGCATTTTGTTTTGATTGTTAGGAAGTGGCTCAAACACACTTTCCTGTTGCCCTCAAGGACCCACAGAACGGCCAATAATAAATCATGAGCTGACTACATAGTTCTTTTTATGGCCATGGACCAAGGAAGAATTTATCGGAGCAAACCTCAAACTCCTGATGAACTTGAAGATAGCTGCCACTTCCGCCAAGTACTTAACAAAACTTCTAGAAAACGCACATTTCTGTTTAAGAAAATGACTTAAAAATGTGATATCATAAGTTGTAACCATTGCACACGTAATGGCAAACAATAAACAATACGTGAGCAAAAATGTGCGCTTTCATTTTGCAAAGTTTTGGAGAAATAGGTCTTTAAAGAAGGGAGTGATTTTTTTTATTCTTCCATTTATACCCCGCCTATAACTTCAATGGTCATACCAGCGGATCGAAATTTTATTACATAGAAACAGCTACCGAACTCAAATCGATTTGAATCCGCCAAAGATACTAACTCGTAACACACTGCACGCTCGTCATTTTATTTTCTTTGCGAAAGTGGTGTAATAAAACAAAACAACAACAACACCACCTTTATTGCTTCCATTATCTCGCAATATATTCTTCTCAAAAACATTTACTAATCTCAAAACCTGGTTAAAATACACAGGAAGCATGTTTTACAGGTTCGCCAACATAAACCAAGCGACCAACATAAAAGCTTGAACTATTTACGCTTGAGCCTTGAGTATCCAAATCGATCTCATTCCGGATTGAATTCAACATGAAAACGCAGATAGCATTGAAAATGGGATTGAACTCAAATCGATTTTCAATTTCCTATGGAAACTTAGTATATGCTGTTAACTCGTATACAATGGGTTTTAGGTCTTTGGGTTTTTTGAACATTAGATTACGTACGCACGCAGAGAAAAATTCCATTCCCTCTCGGAAATCAAACCTGGGACCCCTAACGCAGTGGGTAAATGCTCTACCAACTGAGCCACGGGGTCAGACAGAGTAATTTGTGGCCCTCTCTGTTACTTTAGAGTTGATCTGCCACGCCTTTACCATGTCCTTTACAATCAGAGCTGTTTCCAGCAAGGTCCAATCCTATTCCTCAGGATGAGGATCAACTATCTATTGGGCAGACATGAATTTTCGTGTATTAATTATTTCATGCGCATATTAATATCTTCCTTTCAATTTTAATTTTGCAATAGCTACAGTTTATACCATGTCTTTTTACTTGCTCTAACGTTTACCTGTAGATGAGTGTTTTCAAACTAATGGTCTCTGAGCTACCAAATCTGGAACTCAATTTGTTCTCCCAAATTACCATTTATAGGAAGCAAAGCTCGTTATTTAGATTTCGAAACGCAAAGCAAAGGTTTTTATTAAAATATGTCTGATACACTGCAATAAGAAGTAAATTATATAAATATATATTTAATGTTCTTTGACCTTAATTAAAAATGCATAAATAAGAAATGGGAATACACAAAACCTTTTATGCATGTTTAGCTGGTGCACGAAAAGCTACCCAATATTTGGAACAATTTTCAGCATTTGAATCTACACATTTAAAATTCTACGTCCGTTCTTTTCTCTGTGCTTTTTAACACCAGGTACTGCATATACATAGGGTACCAGTATACAGTGGTTTCTATTGAGCTACAAAAAATGTACATTAAAAACATTTCAGAAAGATGTAATATTATAATATGGAGTAGAAAACAAGTGATTTTAATAATCGTGTTTGAAAATCTATATGAAAATTAATGATGCCTTGTAGAGAAAGTTGTGTGATATTAACAAATCAGATTTTTATTTCCTAAGTAATTAAATCCTCGATTATGAACGAGAAAGATGAGAGTAAATTACATTTTTGAGAAAGGTAAAAGGTTGTACTAGGAAAGATCTCTTCCGCAACGAGGATATCGAGAAGAACTAGGTCTATATGATAAAATCGAAGAGAACTGGAAACAACGCCTGACAAGAATTTGTGACGAAAAAACAGACTAGAAATATACAAGTACAATCCACGGTATAACGCCCAGGGAAGAGATAGAGCTGTACAAAGTATGTAAGACGGAACAGGCAATTTGCCTAATCCATGGAGTGTAGAAGAAGAAATATTTAAATCATAAGACATTTCTTTCCACTCTGACAGCAGTTATAAACCTAAGTATATTCTAAAGCAAAAAAAAATCTAATGTATTGCACTCACTTTCTCTACTCTTGTACTAACCATTTTAACTAGAACTAATTTTAAAGCAAAATGGTAGTTTAGAAGATTTTTAACGTTCCTCATTTTACTTTCTCTTCTTTTGAAGACAATTGCTCCACCTGAAAATATCCTCTACATTGAAAAATTTTCGAACAATGATTTTCTCGAAAATGGCTCTAACAATTTTGATTAAAATGCTATATGTTTAAGATATTTTTGTGACAAATGAAATGTATATATTCAACTTTCTAGCTATAGCCCATGTGCTCTGAATGACTTTTGTATAACTGGTAACCCGTAAGAGATAGACCAAATCTTACTATACAAAAATGTAAAGCTTGCTAAAACATACGATCTATGTCCAAAGTTTTTTTTTTAGACTGAACCATTTCGGAGATATTCCTTGATATTTGTGTGAGTTTTGGTAAATTAACTTTCGCCAAATGGAACATCGTTATTCATTTTTATATGTTAGCCGTGCAAAGAGAACAGAGTTTAAAACAGGCCTGGGGGAGTGGTACACATTGAGCGGGACTGCGCCCACGACCTTGAGTGTGTGTGTTGGCTGAGGACACACCAGTTCAGCGACGTACCTTTCACAATGAGTGCAGGACGTGTTACGCCAACATTTAATCCCGAATGGGAAGAAAAGTATTTCGCCGTCTTCGAAGGTGGAAAATCACATTGTTTGGTTTGTGGTGCAACAGTATCATATCCTTCACATTATAACATTAGGAGGCATTTCACAAATGCGCATGCGCAAGAATATGGTGAAGAGAAGCTGACAGGTGTGGCTCGTGAAAAAATGCTGGATCGTCTTAAAGAACATTTACAAGCCAAAAGTGACAGTATTAGCAGGACGATAGTTGACCGGCAAAACATAGTTCGTGCCAGTTTTAAAATTGCAAACGAAATTGCCAAATCCTCTAAACCCCTCTCTGAAGGAGACTATAAAGGAGTGCTTGATAACTGCTGCTGAAGAAATTTGCCCTCATTTAGTGAATTCCTTTAAATCTCTGAGTTTATCTCGTCGAACAGTCACCGAGCAAATTGCAGAAATTGCTTGCAATTTGGAGAAACAGCTGAAAACGAAAATCGGACAGTTGGTGTCCTACTCATTAGCACCAGACGAGTGTAGTGACAGGAAAGACACGGCTCAGTTAGCTGTTTTCTTAAGAGGAGTTTATGAAAATTTCAATATCAGCGAAGAATTTCTAGATCTTGCATCGTTAAAGGACCGGACCACAGGTGAGAATGTGCTTAACGCTGTGCTAAAGACAATGGAACACTTTAATCTTCCATTGGAAAAACTAATTTGTGTTGCAACCGATGGAGCGCCATCCATGATGGGTCACACGTCGGGATTTATAGGAAGACTTCGAGGTGTTCTTGCAGCAAAAGGAATAAACCCAGACGGTGTACTACATGTTCACCGCGAGGCATTGTGTGCGAAATCAGTAACGTTGGATACAGTGATGTCAGTTGTTGTGCGAATTGTGAATACCATTAGGTCGAATTCACTTCGTCATTGACAGTTTCAAGAATTTTTAAAAGATATAAATTCTAAGTTTTTAGATCTGCCGTATCATTTTCAAATTAGATGGTTAAGTAGAGGCAACGTGCTTCAGAGAGTTTTCGCGTTACGAAGCGAAATAGACATTTTTTTAAAAGATCAGAAAATAGACTTTGGAGAACTTAGCACCAAAGACTGAATTTGTGATTTAGCATTTTTGAGTGATCTAACGTTACACTTAAATACATTGAAGACCACCCTACAAGGAAAAGACAATTTAATCATTACGATGGTTGATGAACTAAAGGCTTTCATGGACAAATTGCGACTCTGGATGTATCAAATACAACACACAGATTTGTATCATTTTCCAAATTTGAAATGCGTATTTATTAAAGGATCTTCTGAAGTACTAAATAAATACAAGACAATTCTGGAAGATTTACTGGAAGAATTTAAAATCCGATTTAATGATCTGAAGACCATGGACACAGAATGGAGGTTGTTTAACAACCCACTTGCATTGGATGTTAAAGATGCACCACACTCTTTGCAGATGGAATTAATCGACCTCCAGAACAACACACCTCTGCGGACTTTAGGACTGTTGGGAGTACACTACCCAAAGTGAAGTTTCCAAATTTATGTCTCTTTGGCACTCGTATTGAAGCTATGTTTGGTACAACATATTGTTGTGAGCAGTTTTTCAGTAAGCTGAACAATGTCAAAACTGCTTCACGCAGCAGTTTAAGTGATGAAAATTTAGTGCACATATTGCGATTGCAATGTTCAAATTTGCAGCCAGAATATGACGAAACAATGAAGCACAAAAAAAGCACGTTTCAACAGTGACTCAGTAAGTAGCGCTCCAGGTTTACGTGATTTACGAAGTGTTTTAGTTTATTGCATATTAATATACTTCAAAGTCTTGCAAGTCTAAATAGCACTGTAAAATCTGAAAATATAACACTACAACATATATGTAAATATTGTATAGTGTTTAATTTTGTGTTTGTAATAAATTACAATTAAGCAACACGCGTACGCCACTGACTGGTTCATGTGCGTTTATTGCACGCACGTATGGGACGGTAGAAGCCTGTTTTTTCTCACGCGAACACACGACGCCCCCAGGCCTGGTTTAAAAGCTTTAAAGGATCTATCACTCAAAGCCTACTGTATTCTAATATTCTCCTAGCACTTACAAGGAAATAAGCAATAAGATAATTTGTACAAATGTTTATCTCAACTAACACGAAGAAGATATAGGAATAAGAGTTCGTATGGTTAGTACAAGAGTAGAGAAAGTCATATGAGTGCAACACATCAGATTTTTTCAAATTGAATCATTCAAATAGAACGTGACTGCAGAAGTTCTATCACAACAACCCCGCACTTCATGCAAATGAATGACAGGTGACTTCTGAATATTTCACTGGGAAATGGTAATCTTTTCAAAGTTTTCTTTCTAATCCTTAGCATAACGTTCCAAAGATTTACAAAGACGCGCCTTTGAAGGTATGTGCTGATCTCTGGTAAATTATTGAACTTCTGGAACCTGCAGTTATCTTTCACAGTAGAAAAAAACAACAAAACAAGAAACCATTCGGCGCCAAGTCAGGAATGTATGGAGGCAGGGGAATTTGTTGGGTATTGCTTATCTTGAAGAATGATGCCTTCGCTGAAGAACATTTGTCTTTGTGAAAACGAAGCTGTTCAATTTTTTCCTTGTTTTGTAATAAATGTTGGCACAACTTTCCGCGTGAACGATCTCGCTATAACTTGGATCTCTCAGTGAACCTGAACAGCTGTCATAATACACGTGGAAAGTTGCCGAGGTTTTAACCACGAGCTAAAATGCACTATTATTTACAGTATTACTACATTCTTTACACCGCCTTGCAAGGATTATTATTTAGATTCAAAGGTGTGTGTGTATGTGAATAAATCTAACCGACTTTTCCTAATCATTTTCAAATTAGGTTGAATAAATGATATACCCGGCGTAATAGACTACTCTGAAGCCGAATGTGGCACTGTTTTTATTTTCTCTACTAGTAAGTACAGGAAATATTGTATTCCACTCAAAAATTCGATGCTGAGTTTTCTCCGGAATGCCTCCTGGGCATTTTTAGAAAAAGGTCCGTGTGTATTAGTGTGTCAGTCTATATATTGACGCAAACGTTCCTCTCCGTCAAAGACGTCGCCTTTAAGACCTATAAGAACTCGTGTTTGGTGTCCGGACTAGCTCTAGCAAGAGGTCCAAATCTGCAGGGTGTGCGTGAGTTATGGTAGGAATGGAACCAAACGAAGAATTAACCAACATATCACTTTATTTGTAAATTTGCAGATTTGTAGAGAACTGCCGACGATATTTAAATAGAATGTAACTTTGTAACTTCAACTACAACGTTATAACACCTTAACTTTGTCACGCTTTAGCAGCTAGCTTACGTACAACTCCCAAGTTGCACGTGCGTTATCTCGACTCGATTCGAGACGAGTGTGTTGCGTTGCATTTGTTTTTGCGCGAGCAACACGAAGGAAGCGATTTCCATTGGCTAACTTTAGAGCACGTCATGGTAAGATAGGAATCAGCCCGCTGAATCACTATGGCTTAGTACAAACAACACTTGTAACCTTATCACTCATTTAAATCTGCCTAGGCTTCCATTCTTGAGACTAACATATTCAGCTTTATTACGTTTTCCCCTTAACTATTGACTAGAATCTGCTTTTGTTTCTTTCCATTATCAAATATATATTGACATTATAATTTCGGTTTCAATCTATTAGTCTGTGGACAGCATAACTCTTGATATCTTCTCATCTGACCTTCCTCCCGGGAAGCGCCCCACCAGGGATATACATAAGATCTTCCATAGGTCAAAGTACTAAGTTACAATTTAATGTTAAAATGTCCTGCAAATTTTAATTTCTAAGAGAGATTTGGCAACGTCACGTTAACATTAAATTGTGTAAATACACGTAACAGACACGAATTACACACCTATATCGTAAAACTAAACTTTTTGAGACCTCAGTTAAATATATGGGTTTAAAATTATACAACTTGCCAAGTCAGCTAAAAGACATAACTTCTGTAACCAGTTTAAGGCAGAACTATACAAATTCTTTAAAAAACCAGTTTTACTCAGTAAATAAATATTAGAATATAATTCAGGAAATATATGAACACATCATTTACATGTATGTGCATAACTAAACTAATATATTTCATTATTTATCTTTTCATGTTACTGAGAATGCATGATCATCAATAGAGAAGAGCTTTAACCAGACAAAATACTTGACTAATACTAGTTGTCAATTTTTGTATAAATATTCCGTTGAACTGAGTTGTGATATGTGATTGCACAGATTATGTTAATGCCTCCAAGCTAATAATTTGTATACGTTATTTGTAATCTTCATATTGTAAATATTGTCTGATACTCTTAAATACTTTGACGATGCCCATAATTCAGTATGGAATTCCATGGTCAATAAACTTAATATGAATAGAAAATATATTCAAATTAGAATAAAAAAGACATTAAATCTTTGCTTATACAATGCTGTGTAACAGTAAAATAATAAACCATTTGTAATTCGTCAAGACGTAGACGGCTTCAAATATTCCTAATATTTTATTTTTTCTGGCGAAACGGCTTCCGTATTAAGATACAATCGTTCGTTCTTAACCTCGACACTCTCCAGCGTCGAAACCGTGCATTTCCGGACAGGGGTTCCTATTTGAACACAGATCAGTTTGCCATCCCGCACAACATATTAAGCGTTGTCCGTGTTTTTTGGAACATCCAGTATTTTTGGCTTCACAAGCATAAGGAGCAGTGTAGTGTGCTAATCAAGGTTTTACTTTACAAACTAAGATCATTCATTGTCGGTTTTTAAAACATTACATCAAACGTATACGCACATAGAGTGGCAGGGAAGGGAGGGCGACAGTGAGGCAGAGAGAGAAGAAGGAAGAAACAATGGAGATAGAGGAAGAGACAAAAGAATGTTAGATCAATAACTCGAGCGGAGCTGTGGATTCCGCTAGTCAGTATAACGGGACTTTTACAGTGATCCTAGACTCGCCCAGTTTTCCACACAAATCACATATATATCCACATTCCTAGAACCTACTGAAGTTGATAAGTTGTTAAATAAAAATGTGTCAGATTGTACCCCTTGTTAAGCAGCAACAGAAATTGGCGGTCCCCTTGGGCATTCCGAAGTTACTTCGCTTTGGTGTTCAATCTCATGGAGAATTGCGAGTTTGGGACACATCCCGGTCATTAGTAACCCCGGGAGGGATTATGCAATTATCTGTTAGGATCCGCAACATCGATTGGAATTTTTTAAGATTATACCTAAATAAAAATTACTTTCTTACTTGTACTGTTTAAATCAAATCACCATTGTAGCAGCCGTTGTACAAGGTGTTACGTGAAAGTGCAGATATTTTAATTGGTGATGGGACACAATACAGAGATAAATATTACATGAATATTCACTTATTAAGACTGGTATGTTTTAGGTTGGTTAATACCTCTAAGTAGGCGCGATACAAAAGGCTGACGAAAAGCTTGCCGGTCTTGTGAAAAGGAATGGTGTACCGGAACCGAGATCAAATGCGTTCTGCAAGGCCAATAACCTCACATTACTAGTAGGCCGCGCATTCAGATCTGAGGCAAACGGATAGTCTTTACGACAGGCATTCATTTCGTGGTCCAATTTAACCATGCAAAAACATCAGCTACTAAAATATGTGACTAGTTTGTTGGAAAATATTAGAACGAAGAGGAAAATAACTAATTAACCGAAATGGATACATAGTAAGGTATCAAAATATCCCTAATAGTCTATATCATGGCATACGGAATGAATGAACAATCGAATGTATTAGGGAACACTAAGAAATGTTGCCAACACCGGCAATGAGAAACCAGTTAACTTCAGATAATCTGAGTACACAACAATAACTAAATCTTCAAAAATTATTTTAGAATTGACATTATTTGAATAGGTATTGATTAAAAATTTGATTGTTGCACTCACATGCATTTGTACAAATTATTTTATTGCTTATTTCCTTGTAGATGCAAGGGGATATTAGAATACAGTAAGCTTTGAGTGATAGTCAAATGCTTTAAAGCTTTCAGATTCCGTTCTCTTTGCGCGGTTAAGATATAAAAAATGAATAACGATGTTCCATTTGATACAAGTGTTTTCCAAAACTCACACAAATAACAAGGCATATCTCCGAAATGGTTCCCTCTAAAAAAATTTATTCAGACATAAATTGTGTGTTTTAGCCAGATCTATACTTTTTGCATAATATGATTTGGTCTATCTCTAACGGTTTATCAGTTATGCAAAAGTCATCCAGAGTAAATACGACTACATGGGCTATAGCTATAAAATTCAAGATATACATTTCATTTGTCATAAAAAATATCTCAAACATATGATATTTTAATCAAAATCATTAGAGCCATTTCCCGTATAAAGAAAAGTCTAGGGTGGGAGATTTTCTTGAAAATCTGTTGTCATCGTTGGTAACACTGTTGAACTTATATACCAAAATTGGTGTTTGAAGGACTATTCGTTTGAAATTATGTTACTCATACACACACACACACACACACACACACACACACACACACACACACACACACACACAAGCCAATGCGCGCGAGTACCTTTTCTAAAACGTGTATTTCCAGCCAAATCTCGATATCGGTTTTTTGGGGTGGAATCCAATAAATTCTGTACCCACCATGTAAGTACGTGGCAGAGAACGTGTAAATGTTTTAAAATCTGACGATAGAGTGAGCGTAACATTTTAACCACGTCCATATTAAGGGGAGGGGTGGCGTAAAATCACAAAAATTGGCGTCGTTAACGAAAAAAGATTCTGCGATTCTTTGTCAATCAGAATATATATGATTTATTGGTCATTTAAAACACGTAACCGTTTTTCAATAAAACTTTAAATTGATGTGCGTGTCTTTAAACGTTTGAGTGTCACGCCCGTTTTTGCTGGAAGTTCTAATACCTCCAGTGTTTTTTGAACGGGCACAAGGTTTATCGAAGAGGTCGCAGGTCAAAACAGGTAAAATTTCAATACGGGATGCTGCTAATGCGCTTATTTCTCTGGAATACACTAACGAAAGGCACAACTTTGAAGTTAATTTGTTAATTGCAGTTATCTCGAACGTTTTTCGAAACATATATCGTTTTTCTCAAAACATAAAAGAGGAAGGTTTATACGTTACACACTTGTGCGAGATAATCTGTTACATAAACTGAATAAGAACTATGATTTTAAGTTAATTTTAGCTAATTCCAGTGTGATTAATTTTCAAGAGAAGTTTCGAGTAGTGTTTTTCTGTTCGTGTGTCCTTTGATGTGGATTTACACTTATAGGTACAACAGATTCCCGCATCATCCACTTTACGTGCTCAAGCTGTAGTTGGAGGTCGTAGGCGGTGTATCTAGAGACCGGTTGCTAAGAGACAACTACAAGTGCTCGCGAACCCATTAGTATTCTCCATGGAGACACCAGATACCTACCTATATATCCAATTGCAGGGCAAACTCCTCTTACCTGAGTAAGCGTTCCAGAATGAAGCTACAGCAAGTTTCCTGCCGAGGACCATTTGTTTTTATCCACTCTGGTACTGAATGGAAAACAAATGAAGCGATCAGTAGAAAATACGTTATACTGAAATGTGGTCTAAATTTCGCAAACATTGACATTTGTATTCCATAACTTCAAAAGTATTTACAGGCCCAAACTGAAAATATGTTTTTGAATTTTTACATTAAAAATTCTAAATATAGGTAAAAAATTCAGAATAAAAATATTTTAATTTTAAAACGTCTTTTCTACGTATTGTAAGTACGCAAGTATTGCAACCAAAAATTCCAGGTTCAGATTTCACCGGAAATATATGTTTTGAGGCCCCCTGAATCCACAAAAAAGCATTTTTACAAAAAGGTCGTGTGTGTGTCTGTGTGTCACTCTGTTGGCAGCATAACTCAAATACGAAAGGTCGAAAATTTTGATTTTCTTGAAAATGGCTCTAACGATTTTGGTTAAAATGTCATATGTTTGAGATATTTTTATGTCAAATGAAATGTATATTTTGAATTTTCTGGCTATAGTCCCTGTAATCGTATTTACTCTGAACGACTTATGCATAACTGGTAAACCGTTAGAGACAGACCAAATCATACTATACACAAAATGTATATCTTGCTAAAATACACAATTTATGTCTAAATAAATTTTCTTGTAGAGTGAACCATTTCGGAGATATTCCTTGTTATGTGTGGGAGTTTCGGAAAACTTAGAACTTTCGTGAAATGGATCATTGTTCATTTTTTATGTTAAGTGTGCAAAGACAACAGAATATCAAAGCTTTAAAACATTTGACTATCGCAATAAGGTTATTTGTACAAATGTTTATCTTAACTAACACGAAGAAGATATAGGAATAAGAGTTTGTAAGAATGGTTAGTACAAGAGTAGAGAAAGTTATGTGAGTGCAACACATCGGCATCGAGAGTTCGGCATCGCGAGTTCGGCATCGAGAATTCGGCATAGAAACTTCAACATCGAAACTTCGACATTGACACTTCGACATCGATATTCGACATCGAAACTTCGAGATCGAAACTTCGACATCGAATCTTCGACTAGGACATCCAAACTTCGACATCGAGACTTGGACATCGAATCTTCGACATCGCTATTTCGTCGACACTTCGACATCGAACCCTTCGACATCGACACTTCCTCATCAACACTTTGACATCGACATATCAACATCGAAACTTTGATATCGATACTTCGACATCGAAACTTCCAAATCGAAACTTCGACATCAAAAATCGGCATCGAAACTTCGACATCGATAATCGACCCTTTGCCATCGAAAATTCGACATCGAAACTTCGACATTGAATCTTCGACATCGAATCTTCGACATCGAATCTTCGACATCGAATCTTCGACATCGAATCTTCGACATCGAATCTTCAACATCGAATCTTCGACTACTACATCCAAACTTCGACATCGAAACTTCCACAACTAAACTTCGACGTCGTATCTTCCACATCGAATCTTCGACTTCGACATCCAAACTTCGACATAGAAACGTCCGACATCGAAACCTCCTACATCGAAATCTCCTACATCGGAACGTCCGACATCGAACACCTGACATGGAAGTTTCGACAAACGAAATTTCACTACGAAAGTTCTACATATAGACTTCGACATCAAAACATCGACTTCTAGTGCTCGACAGCGAAACCGACATTGAAATCGATATCGAAACCGACATCGAAACTTCGACATCGAAATTTCGACATCGAAATTTCGACATCGAAACTTCGACAACGAAATTTCGACTTCGAATCTTTGACAGCGAAATATCGACATCGAAACTTCGATATCGAAACTGACATCGGAGCTTCGATCTCGAAATTTCGATATAGCAACTTCGATCTCGAATTATCGACATAGCAAATTCGACAGCAAAACCTGGAGACTTCGACATTGAGACTCCGACATGAAAACTTCAACATCCAAACTTAGACATCGAATCTTGGACATCGAATCTTTGACATCGACATCCAAACTTCCACATAGAAACTTCGACATAGAAACGTCCGACATCGAAACCTACATCGACACGTCCGAAATCGAACACTTGACATGGAAGTTTCGAGAACTGAAATTTCCCTACGAAAGTTCTACATAGACCTCGACATCGAAACATCGACATCTAGACTTCGACTTCGAAAACCACAGTGAAACTTCGACATCGAACCCTCTACCTCGATACTTCGACATCGAAACTTCAACATCGAAACTCCTACATCGAAACATCGACATCCAAACTTCGACATCGATACTTGCACTTTGAAACAACGACATCGAAACTTCGACATCCAAACTTCAACATCGAAACCTCGAAATTCATACTTGGACATTGAAACTTCGACATCGAAATTTCGTCATCGAAACTTCCACATCGAAACTTCGGCATCGGAACTTCGCAATCGACACTTCGACATCGACACTTTGACATCGAAACTTCGCCATCGGAACTTCACCATTGAATCTTGGACATCGAATGTTCGACTTCAACATAGCAACGTCCGACATCGAAACCTCCTACATCGAAACCTACATCGAAACGTCCGAAATCGAACAATTGACATGGAAGTTTCGAGAACTGAAATTTAACTCGAAAGTTCTACATCGAGACTCCGACATCGAAACATCGACATCCAGACTTCGACATCGAAACCGACATCGAAACTTCGACATGATGACTTCGACATCGAAACTTTGCCATCGAAACTTCGACATAGATACTTCGACTTCGACACTTCGACATCGAAATTGTCATATATGAACTTGACATAGGATCTTCGACGTCGAAATTTTGAAATCGAAATTTAGACATCGCATCTTCGACATCGACAACTTGGACTTCGACATCCAAACTTCCACATAGAAATTTCGACATAGAAACGTCCGACATCGAAACCTACATCGAAACGTCGGACATCGAACACTTGACATGGAAGTTTCGAGAACTGAAATTTCACTACGAAAGTGCTACATCGAGACTTCGACATCGAAACATCGACATCTAGACTTCGACATCGAAACCGACATCGAAACTTTTACATCCATACTTCGGCATCAACACTTAGACATCAAATCTTTGACATCGAAACTTCGACATCGATACTTGGACATGGAGACTTCGACATCGAAACATCGACGTCTAGACTTCGACATCGAAAACGACAGCGAAACTTCGACAATCGAATCTTCGACTTCGAATCTTGGACATCGAGACTTCTACATCGAGGCTTTGACATCGAGACTTCGACATCGAGACTCCTACATGGATACTTCGACATCGAATCTTGGACATCGAATCTTGGACATCGAATCTTGGACACCGAAACTTCGACTTCGACATCGAAACTTCCACATAGAAACTTCGACATAGAAACGTCCGACATCGAAACCTACATCGAAACGTCCGACATCGAACACTTGACATGGAAGTTTCGAGAACTGAAATTTCACCACGAATGTTCTACATCGACACTTCGACATCGAAACATCGACATCTAGACTTCCACATCGAAACCGACATCGGAACTATAACATCGAAACTTCGACATCGATAGTTGGACATCGATACTTCGACATTGAGACTTCGACATCGAGTCTTCGACATCGAAACATCGACCTCTAGACTTGGACACTGAGACTTCGATATCGAGACTTCGACATCGAGACTTCGACATCGAGACTTCGATATCGAAACTTCGACATTGAAACGTCGGCATCCAAACTTCAACATCGAAAATTCGAAATCGACACTTGGACATTGAGACTTCGTCATTACACTTCGACATCGAATCTTCGACTTCGACATCCAAACTTCGACATCCAAACTTCGACAGTAACGTCCGACATCGAAACTTCCTACATCGAAATCTTCTACATTGAAGCGTCCGACATCGAACACTGGACATGGAAGTTTCGAGAACTGAAATTTCACTCTAAAGCTCTACATCGAGACTTCGACACTGAAACATCCACATCTACACTTCGAAATCGAAACCGACATCGAAAGTTAGACATCGAAACATCAACATTGAAACTTCGACATTGTGACCTCGACGTCGAAGCTTTGCGATTGAAACTTCGTAATCGACACTTCGACATCGATACTCGATCTTAAAATTTCGATTTTGCAGCTTTGTCATCGAAATTTTGACATCGAAATTTCGACATCAAAACTTCGACATCGAAACTTGAGCATCGAGAGTTGGACAAATAGACCTCTACATCGAAACTTTAACATCAGGACTTCGACTTCGACATGGAAACTTCGACAGCGAATCTTGGACATCGAATCTTCGACTTCGACATGCAAACTTCCACATAGAAACTTCGACATAGAAACGTCCGACATCGAAACCTACATCGAACCGTCCGACATCGAACACTTGACATGGATGTTTCGAGTACTGAAATTTCACTACGAAAGTTCTACATCGAGACTTCAACATCGAAACATCGACATCTAGACTTCGACATCGAAACCGTCATCGATACTTCGACATTGAATCTTCGACATCAAAACTTCCACATCAACCCTTAGACATCAAAACTTCGACATCGAAATTTCGACATTGAAACTTCGACATCGACACATCGACATCGACACTTCGACATCGAAACTTCGACATCGAGAATTCGACATCGATACTTCGAATCGTGACTTCGACGTCGAGACTTCGACATCGAAACCTCGACATCGAAACCTCGACATCAAAACCTCGACCATCGAATATTCGACATCAAACTTCGACATCGAAGTTTCAACACAGGCGCGACCAACACCGAAACGTCCGAAACCGAAACGTCCGATATCACATATCTGAAATCGAAAGACCGTTATCGAAGTTCCTTCATCCAAACAATGGCCTCGAAAGTCCGACCTCGGTAGTTTACCATTGAGTGTTCGACATCGAAGTTTGGACACCGAAACCTCCGACTTCGAATATTGGACATGGAAGTTTTGACAACTGATATTTCAATATCACAGTTCGGCACCGAGAGTTCGGCACCGACGCTGCGGCACTGACGCTTCGACATCGAAACTTCGCCATCGACACTTCGACATCGAATCCTCGACTTTGACATCCAATGTATGTTTTGAAGCCCCCTGGATCCAAAAAAAAAAGCATTTTTAAAAAAAGGTCCGTGTGTCAGTCTGCGTGTCTGTGTGTCAGTCTGTCGACAGCATAACTCAAATACGAAAAGTCGGTTAAAACCAAAGTTGGTATTTAAATTTAATGTCTTTCAAGGATGCGACAGGAAGATTTTGAAGAAAATAGCCCCACCCTAAACTACCTTTTACATGGAAAATTTTTCGAAATGTTTGATTTTCTTGAAAATGGCTCTAACGATTTTTATTAAAATGTCATATGTTTGAGATATTCTTATGACAAATGAAATGCATATTTTGAATTTTCTGGCTATAGTCCCTGTAGTCGTATTTACTCTGGACGACTTATGCATAACTGGTAAACCGAAATGTAGAACTTGCTAAAATACACAATTTATGTCAGAATAAATTTTCTTGTAGGGTAAACCATTTCAGAGATATTATTATTATATGTGCTGCACTCACATGACTTTCTCTACTCTTGTACTAAGTGTCGTTACAAAAACTTATTTTTCTATTTACTTCATGTTAACCGAGATAAAGTTTTGAATAGATTATGTTGCTACTAATTTTCTTGTATGTGTAAAGGGAATATGGGAATACAGTAGGCTTTGAGTGATAGTCAAATGTTCTATAGCTTTCAAATTTCGTTCTCTTTGCACGGCTAATATATAAAAAAACTGAATAACCATCTTCCATTTGTGGAAAGTATAAGTACTACCAAACCCACGTAAATAACAAGGAATATCTGGGAAATGTTTCGCTCCACAAAAAAAAAAAAAAAAAAAAAAAAAAAAAGAACAATTTGGCCATAAATTGTGTTTTAAGATCTGCACTGGTATACTAATTATGCAAAACTCATCAAGAGTAAACAGTACTACGTGGGCTATAGCCAGAAAATTCAAACTATACATGTCATTTGCCATAAAAATATCTTAAACATGTGGCATTGTAATGAAAATCGTTAGAGCCATTTTCAGGAAAATCAAAATTTTCGATAAATTTTCCATGTGAAGTGTAGTTTACGCAGGAGGAATTTTCTTCAAAATCTTTGTGTCACATTAAATTTAAATATCAACTTTGGTTTTTAACCCACTTTTTCTTTCTGAGTTATGCTGTCCACAGACACATATACAGACGGACCTTTTACTAAAAGTGCTTTTCTTGGATTCAGGAGGCCTTAAAACATATATTTCCGGTGAAATCTCGACATCGAATTTCTTACTGTGCGTAGTAACACGTTAATTGCACAAAATGTTAAGACTCTAGCATAAACATTTTCAAAATAGAAGTTTAACTATAATTTTTTTCAAGTGGAAAGCCTAAATAATATTTCTTACTGAAAATTTCCTACAAATGCAATATATTGTTTTAATTAGTGATTTATGATGAAAACCATATTAATGTTCACCAAATTAATGTTTGTCAGCAACTAATTGAATAATTTTATGGAAATATTAACCATTGAGCCTGCTTTAATACACAAATATAGACTAAACTTAAATTCTATTAAATTAATAATAAGATGTCGAAGCTTTCACAAATACTCGTATGTTCTCGCGAGAATATACACAAATCTGAGGATTTGAATGCTACATTAGAGATCATGTGTATTATTGTTACCTTTGTTTCTGCTATCTTGCGTTATCATAGAGGTTTACCTTTGTGTTTAACCAACAGTAATTTTAAGTACTGCCCGAAGCAGATTCAGCATCGACATCGCAAACTCCTGTAAATTGTAAAGAAATAGCCTTGTGTTTAGCTTCTTATGTTAACCATTGACTAACCCGGAGAAAAACAATTGCGGAAACTACAGCTCACGGCTTCTAGATACAACTAGAAGTACGACTGCGTAAAAGACATGAAATGTCCCACCGAGTCTTCAACAAAAGGAAAATCTGAGCGCTCAAAATAAAGTGTACGAGTGGTATATACAGTACGCAGAAAAAGGCATTTTATTCTATCCAAAAGGCGATATCGACAATTCATCATAAATGTTTTGAGAGAAAGCAATTTTATACAACGGCTAGTTGGTGTCTGTTTTCTGTGTGTGTGTGCGTGTGTGTGTGTGTGTGTGTGTGTGTGTGTGTGTGTGTGTGTGTGTGTGTGTGTGTGTGTGTGTGTGTGTGTGTGTTACGCTAACAGCGTAACCTAAAAACGAAAACTTGGATAAACACTAAACTAGGTATTTAAGTTCATTGTTTTCCAAATATGCAACCCAAAGATTTTCAACAAAATACTCCACCCTAAAACTACCCCTTACAGGCAAAAAGTTTCTTGAAATTTCTTACTTTTTGAAAAAGGGCCTAACGATTTTGATAAAAATACTGACGAAATCTGTGGCCGAGCGGTTAGATCACTTGATTCACCAAAACGACCCCAGTTCGATCCCAGGCTCTGCATGTGGAGTGTGTGGTGTACACATCGGCGCTGGGCGGGTTTTCTCCGGGTTTTCCGGCTTCCCCTCTCATTATTTATAAATCTTCACTTATTTTTTAACATAGTTTATTTGTTCACGTGAAGTTGGACGATAAAACTGATTAAGTCGGAGACCTATAAACTTTGATATCCATCCTAAACTTTGAAGAAACCCTTTGATCCCACTAAGATTCGAACCCAAGCTAGCACGTGAGAGGTAAAGGCGTAAGGTTGATGTAAAAGTGCTGTAAAACTATACATAGAGACCTAACATTCCACAAGCTCTTTTGAATTGCAAAATCGGGTTTATATGGAGCTAAAAGCTGTTAGTGGTATTTGCAATTTTCTATTGTACGCGACCCTGGAAGCCGATATCGAGATTTCATCAGAGAAGCATGTTTCGAGGCGCCCTGAATCCATTTGTTTCTGTCTGTCTCTGAACAACATAGCTCTCGAAGCGTAATATAAATATCATTTTCGGTACTGGAGTGGTTACTTGCAACGGTTCTTTAAGTGGCATGACAAATAGTCTTGTTGACATTTATAAAACCGAGAAACCATAAAGCTAGTCCCTATGGTGGAACCCTTCACACAGGTTGTGAGTAATGGTATTGTTGCGTATGAGAATATCTCTCCCGGCATAGATTTTGAGTTGCTTGCACTTTGGCTGTTCCTTCTCCGTAGATCAAAGGCATCTCAACGTACTTGCCTGTCGAATATATGGTGAAGAAGTGTGACAGCATGCACGTGGAGAATGAAGGGAGTCGGCATTCATAACAACACAAAATGCAGAAACCAAAAACGTTTATAATACCTATATCCCAAACCCTCAGAGACTTTAAAATTAGTTCACTGTGAATTCGGTTTCAAAGTTTTGATGAACAGAAAAAACATATTTGTACAACGTCGAGACCCGAACCCGTGTCCCAGGAGTTAGCGCGCTAGCATATTGTCATAATTCTATTCAGCTATTTGGAGGCTTCACTGAAAGCGCATATGGAGTTCAAACTCTAGAGCCAGTACACCAGGTGCTATGCCATTGCCACCTCGCGACTTTTCGAGCGTAAGTTAGCCCTTTAGGATAGTTTTAAACCTTTGCTGGGGGTTTTAATATTATTACTTATATGGAAAAAGCTATTCTGCATGTTATTTGAGTTTTACGACACGTAGTTTACACAAAAATATAATAAATAAAGTGTTATTTAATCATTTGTGCGTTTCGACAGTACGGGCCCAGACAGGCGTGTGTCATTTTTTTGTAACCAACCCGACTCCAGGTTCATGAAGCCACCATTTTCTTTCTAGCTGATATTGTTAATGTAATCATGCGATAGGTCCGTTTTTTCAAAGGTGTTTACTGAATTACGTTGCTATCGGCTGAAACCCGAAATTCATTCTTAATAAGCGAGTGGTATGTTCTTGAGGTGTACTTTAGTGAGAAGTACGTTATGTCCCTTAAACCGCTGTTCCTCTAAATTTTGCGCATTCGTCTGTCTAAGAACGTCAAGCAATGCGTTTTAGTAAGCGCAAAACTGGACTAAAGTGCACATAGCGTTTGATGGGTGGCCTACCTTCCAAAAAATAGGAGGTGGCTGACTTACCTGGCATAAAACGTATTGTTTTTCGCCTTCTCTGCAGAAATGATAAATAAAATCATGAAAAGATGAGCAACTGAGCCTGATATTTATACAGTTGTCCTATTAGGGTAGGTTGAAACGTTTATTCCGATTCTAACTGGCCCTCCCTCCATGTTGGAAGGCAATTACCTTGTACGTAGCACGGAGGCAGACGTTTATAATGGTAAGGTGACATATCTACACCTCTTTCATTTTGCTGCCCAACACCTTTGGGAGTCCATAAACCCGGAGTCCCCGATAAGTGTCCCTGACAGCTTATGGCCGGTCATAATTTATTTATCAGCTCTTTAGACCAGAGATGGTACACGCGACATATTCCTCTAGAGACGTAAAATTCGTTAACATCCAATCAACAGTCTATTTAACATGTCTGTAGATTTTAATTTAAGGAAACAAAGTTTCTTTTAAGACTGGCGTATTAGGTATATCAAATAGAAAAAGCACAAGTTAGAAATATCTATAAATAAAACACAATCAATGACATTTAAAGGCATTCATCTAGTTCGGTCTATAACAGTTTTAGAAAATAATATAACCAAACAAGTCTTAAAATTTAATTTTCTCGGATATGAAATAACTTACACAAGAGAAATAGAGTTTGAAAAAATTAAATAAATTCATTTACATAAAGGAACTTTAAATATAATAACACAAGGAACGATTCTATAATAAAACTAAACGAAATGACTGTCCAAATTTTAACATACTGCTCAGGAACATAGATAATGATAGCACAACATAAAAGAAATGTACAAACAGAAGAAATGAAATTTCTTAGAGGTATAGTTGGATATACAAGACCAGGCAAAAAACAAAACGGTCAAATACGCCAATTAAAAGTAGAAGAATCGAGCAAAACAATAATAGAACACAGAACCAACTGTAAAAAGGACTTAAATAGAATGGGAGAAAATAGAATTTCCAAAATAGCAAAGACTATTAAACACAAGGACAAAGGAACGTAGAACGGCCGAGGAAAAGTTGGAAGATATTTGGAGCTGTAACAGGCTAAATGGCCTAAGTCGTGTTGAAGAAGTTTCTTTTTCTAAATGTTTCACATTTAAAGCGGTTTTGTACTCAACCGAGCAATTCTATATCGATACCTATCAGGAACGCCTGTTTTGCGAAGCCCTAAATTTATTTGTGCGCTTATCTGTGAAAATTATAGCCCAATAAACACTGACCGGTTCTAAAGCCTAGTAATTAGCATGTAAACTTCTACACCCTAGATCTCCTGAGGTCATTTTAGGATCATTCTCGTCCTCCCTAGAGGAAAACATGAGTAAGTTCCCTAGAAATATTCTCAGAAGTCCTCTTCATCCTTAATGACTTGTATAACTGGTAAACCAGAGGACAAGCCAACAAACTTGTACAACAATGCCATGTAATTTATGTTCAGTTGATATACCATAATTTAATTATACCTAAGACTGTAAAATAAATAAGTTAAACAAAATTAATAAGCAACTGTGTCTCTAACGTCAAAAGTGTTCATCTCACACATATATCGCGACTAACGTACCCTCATGAAGGACCATGTGCCCAATCAAGGGTTAAATATGCAACTTTGTATCTAAGTCCAGCATTTTCCAAGAATGTGACACAAAGATTCTAAGGAAACTTCTCCCACACCGGAGAATATATATATACACCCATACACGCACGCATTCACCCACACACTCACACGCTTACACACACAGCTTCACTGGGCAGGAGGGTGTAGCTCCTCGGTGTTTTCCTCTGCCGTAACGTGTGTGTGGCCTAAGACCGAGGTTACATGGACGCGCATTAGTCGGCGAGTCGTGCCGCGTCTAGAATATTTTTATTCTAGTATGTTTGCGGTGCTTTGGCTCGCCTTTTTCAACGCCCGGCACCCCTGGTGGTTTTCTCGCCGGGTAAACGTGGCCGGAAATCTTCTGGTTGAACTTGTAACAGAAAATGACGACATTGAGGTACATCTTCCCCCAGAACCCACCTTTTGGCACAGATCAGGGCACTTTGACCCTGAGATTTTGGCCCTCGTACTCACGAAAAATGCGACACTCTCAAATAACTTCACTGTGTATCACAGCCTGGACTCCGACCATCTTCCTGTGCATTTCGACATACAGGGCGCTATTACGAACGGTACCTCTGGCTCCCGGAAGAGGGCAGACACCGACTGGGATAGGTTTACCATAGAAATGCACAGGATGGCGCAACCCAGGCTGTCATACTATAGCGAGGCAGACATAGATGTCGCCATTGAAAACTTTACTACCTCGCTACGCACGGCCAAAAGAAATGCTACCACATACACCACAAGACCACCTGATTTTTACACGTACCCCGAGGTAGAGCAACTCATTGCGCTGAGACGACGCTTGACAAGACTGTGGCGGTACACCCGTCAGCCTGAATATAAAGTGCTAACAAAATGGCTATGCAACGTCATTCGGCAAAATTAAAATTAACAAAATTGAACAGTGGTAAAACAAAATGCTGAGTTTCACCCATTCGGACTCTTCTTTGTGGAAATTACTTAAAGCTTTCAATGTTTCCACGAGCGTCAACTCCGCAACTGAGGCGCTGCACACTCAAGGCGACCTGCACTTCTCCGCAGAGGAGAAAGCCGAGGTCTTCGCTGACTGTCTCCAAGACAGATTCACCGAAAACCCAGTGAGCAACCGTGAAATAGAACGGGAGGTCCAGACATGGGTACAAACCTGGGTGGCGCAGAAGCAAGAGCAACAACTACCCATCATAACACCGCAGGAAGTTTACAAGCTCATTAGAAAGTTTCCTAATGGGAAAGCTGCCGGCCCATACAAAGTGACTAATGAGGAACTTAAGCATCTCTCGAGAAAAGCTCTGGTGCAACTAACAAAGATATTTAACACCTGTTTGCAGCAAGGCTATTTCCCCTCTGCTTGGAAACGAGCCAAGGTTATCATGCTCCCAAAGCAAGGGAAAAGCACCAGACAGCCGCAAAATTACCGCCCCATTAGTCTCTTGTCTACTATTGGTAAATTGCGCGAAAAACTTATTCTTTCTCGACTTCAAAAATAAGTTTCGGAAACACGAACTCTCAAACTCACAATTTGGCTTTAGAAAAGGACATTCCACATAATTACAGCTTCTCATGCTAACTGAAGACGTAACAGAGCAATTTAACAATGGGGCTTCAACGTTGGCATTATTTCTGGACGTAGAAGCTGCATTCGACCGGTGCTGGCACAATGGCCTCATTTGCAAACTGAACCACAATTTCCCGGCACTCCAAAATTATCTGTACCTGCTGCACAACTTCTTAGAAAATCGACACTTCTACGTCCAAGTGGGCCACTCCTCCTCTCGGGAGAGAGTGATGCCCCTCCCACAAGGGGCAATTGTGTCACCACTACTGTACATACTGTTTACAAATGATTCCCCAGTGGACGCCAGATGCAAGGTCACCATGTATGCAGACGGCACTGCACAACCACCACAAAAATTCTCGTTTTGGCCTTGCAGAAATGCAAAGATACACAAACAACTTCCTCTCATGGCTCCATGATTGGAAAATCAAAATTAACCCCAATAAATGCCAGCTAATACATTTTATCAAAGCGGTATCACACTTTGGCAATGGACCTAATGGTCGGTGGTCAAGTATTGCACTGTCGCCAGCATGTCAAATACCTCGGCGTCACCATGCACCGCACGATGTGCTGGTCCACCCACATAAAAAATACCACCAACAAAGGCAGACAGCGGTTAAAGTTATGCGCCCCCATCTTCCGCAGCAAACAGCAACTTAAATCCAAGCTGATTTTATGTAAGTTACTTATAGTCTCGGTGGGCCTGTACGCATGCGTGCCCTTGGCAAATGCCTCTAAAACCGCCTTCAAACA
This sequence comes from Tenodera sinensis, assembly GCA_030765045.1. NCBI lineage: Eukaryota > Metazoa > Arthropoda > Insecta > Mantodea > Mantidae > Tenodera > Tenodera sinensis. Next base: position 39,603,472 of record CM060970.1, read on the forward strand.
AATTCAAATCCTCCAAAACCTTTTCCTTAGCAAAATCCTCTCTGCTCCACTTCTTACCACCAACCAAACTCTTGAACTCACATCCCGCTCATCCCAAAAGCAACATCAGAAAGAGCAACTGCAACTCGCTAAGAAGCTTCGATACTCTTTTATTTGCATTTATAAGAACCACTCACTGGTGATATTAAGGATGTAACACGTGCCACATATCAGGGTTATTGTGGAAAAATAAGCAATACTGTGCTGTAAAAGAAAGTTCCCCTTATTAGTAGCCTTCTTCTAGAACCTAAACGTGCAACGAACTTAATTTTGGGCTTCTAAAGCTATATTTTTATTTATTTTACTCACAAGAGCAGAAAATAAAGCGTACAGTGACATCTGTATTTGCGAGTGGAACAATATATATCATGGAGCAATAGGAAGTGAAAGTCACGTCTTTGCCATCTTTCAACCCATGTTGAACCACTTGGTTATTTATGCCATTTGACTTTCTCTGCCAGGGACACAGTACCCAGTGAAGGTATTCTATTCCGCTCCACAGATTTCAGTGGAATACGAAAAACTTATTTTTAGGAAAAGTTGCTTGTGCGTGTGTGTTCGTTGTATGTGCGTGCGTGGGTGTGTGTAGGTAGTGAGGCAAGACAAGAGCAATTCACCTAGCTGCGCAGTGGCAACTCTTCACCTGAAAGGCTGATGGTGAAGGAAGTTGCGGTAAACATCAATTTGTGGGTTACTATGGGTGTGTTCTAATTTTTAAAATGAGACTCACAACATTACCAGTTGCTTCAATAGTTCCGCCAAAGGCTGAGGAATTACCTAAGTGTGAATATATAAATTAAATTATAACTATGTCTATTTATACAAGACGTTTGCAGAGAAATTTAGATAGCTTCGTTACATCAGAGCATCTGGGATCGCACAGTGCATACGCATGCATGGAACAACTCCAGAACCGCTAAACTCAATATCTTTGTCAACATATTTCAAATTTAGTTGAAATTAAAGCCAGATTAAATGGAGAACTCCCAAAATTTACAAATTTCAGGTCAAATATTGCACACTCAGATACAATTTTATATATGTGAAAGGGAAAGATATTCTTCCATCTTTTCAAATTTGAAATAGGTATAGAATTACGCTAGGTTATATGCAGTATGTTGTAAAACTTCATAATCATAGCAAAGCTTCCCAAAAGGATAACCCAGATGTCCTGGGCTCGATTCCCGCCTGGGGTTACGAATTTTTCTTTAACCAGAATAGTTCCCCATCCTCTACATAGACTGGAACTATGAGAGTGAGAGTTAATGTGAGTGTTTAGTATTAAAAATCTGATGTGTTGCACTCACACTTTCTCCATTCTTGTATTAACTATTCTTACAAACTCTTATTCCTCTACCTTGTTCGTGTTAGTTGAGATAAACATTTGTAGAGATTATCTTATTGCTCATTCTTTGTAGGCACAAGGGGAATATCAGAATACAGTTGACCTTGAGCGATAGTAAAATATTTTAAAGCTTTGAAACTCCGTTCTCTTTGCACGGGTAAGATATAACAATACAAATAACGATCTACCGTTTGTAAAAAGTATAATTATTGTAAAGTTCACACAAATAACAAGGAATATCTCCGAAATGCCTCACTCCACAAAAAGAATGAGTTTTAACGAGATCCACATTTCTGTATAGTAAGATTTGGTCTATCTCTTACGTTTACCAGTTATACTAAAATGAGTAAACAGGACTATCTGGGCTATAAACAAAAACTTGAAACTATATTTTCATTTGTCATAAAAATAACTTAAACATATGGCATTTTAATCAAAATCGTTAGAGCCATTTTCTGGAAAATCAAAACTTTCGAAACATTTTCTATGTAAAGGGTAGTTTAGGGTGAAGAAATTTTGTTCAAAAACTTTGTGTCGCATCCTTGACAGAAAATACCAACTTTGGTTTTTAACCGATACTTTTGAGCTGCTCACACACACACACACACACACACACACGCGCGCACACACACACACACACACACACACACACACACACACACACACAAACTGACACACTCACACGGGGCCTTTTTCTAAAAAGGTTTTTTTTCATTCATGGGCCCTCAAAACATATCTCCGCTGAAATTTCCACTTCGAATTTTTGCGTGAAATTCAATACATCTAATTACTATACGTAGTAGAAAATGCAAAAATCCTATAGTTCTTGGAGAAATAACAAGCAAATCCTCCAAGTAAATCCTCCGAGGGGGCCAAAGAATTTGAAGGGAGCTATACAATACAACAATTAAATCCTTAAAATTTGATTGTGTATTTAGTTTTATAAGTAGAAGTATTGTACTCCACTCAAAAATTCAATACTAATATTTCAGCGGAAACGCATGTTTTAAACCTCCCTGAATAAAAAATACCAAACTCGACTTCACCATCTACCAAAGATACAACGCGGAGATTTCAAGGATATCCATCCGCCTCCATCCAAAGTACCCTTGACGTAGAAAATGTTTTGAATATTTAATTTTCTCAGAAATGGCTAAGGATTCTCATTTAAGGATATGTTTAGGATATCCTTGTGAAAAATTAAATGTAGATATCCAATTTTGTGGATATATTCTGCAAGGTGCACTTTATTCTGAACGACTTTTGCATAACCCTAAGAGATGGACAAAATTTATAAAAAAAGATGTAGAATCCCAGGACACAATTTTTGTCGAATAAGTTTTGTGAAGTTAACCATTCTTTGTTATTGGTTTGAATGTTCAAATACTTATACTTCTCCCAAATTCAAAGTCGTCCCTCGCTTTTTTTCTTCCGTGGTAATGCAAAGAGCATGAAATTTCAGACATCATATAGCGACACGCTCTTTAAAATTATGTCTATCGCTTTAGACTGCCCACAACGAATACGTAAAATGTGTACTGAAAATTTATGTTGGTTACAAGAAGTAGGTATGGATTTTTTTACATTCTCTACCAGGTATAGTAAGTAGGGTAAGTATAGTAAGTCCTATATCACCCAAAACTTCTATATCGAGATTTCCCCGAAAATATGTTTTGAGGCCCCCTAAATCAAAACTAAATATTTTTAGAAAAATATCCGTGTGGGTGTGTGTGTGTGTGTGTGTGTGTGTGTGTGTGTGTGTGTGTGTGTGTGTGTGTGTGTGTGTGTGTGTAAACAGCATAACTCAAAAACGAAAAGGCGTTTCAAAACCAAAGTTGGTATTTAAGTTTAACATCTTTCAAGAATGCGACACGAAGATTTTAAATTCCTTCACACTAAACTACTCTTTAAATAGAATATTTTTCGAAAATTTTTATTTTCTCGAAAATGACTAATGATTTTGATTAAAATGTCATATGTTTAAGATATTTTTATGGAAAATTAAATGTGTTTTTTGAGTATTCTAGCTATAACTCATGTAGTCCTGTTTACTTCTGATGACTTTCATAACTGCTAAACCGTAAGACAGAGACCAAATCTTAGTATATAAACAATTAGATCTCATTAAAAGACACAAGCAATGTTATGAATTTTTTTATGGATTGAACCATTTCGGAGATATTTCTTGTCATTTGTGTGGGCTTTGCAATAATTGTACTTTTCTCAAATACAAGGTCGTTATTCACTTTTTATCTCTTGGACGAACTTCAAAGCTTTAACAGCTTTGACCATCGCTCAAAACCTAATGTATTCCTGCATTCCCCTTACATCTATAAGTAAATCAGCAGTAAGATAATGTCTGCTAATATTTATCTCAACTAACACGAAGAGTTTGTGCGAATAGTAAAAGAGAAGAGAAAATCGTATGAATGCAACACATCAGATCTTTTAAAAATAGATGGTAAGAGAAAGAATAGAGAGAGCCATGTGAATGTAGGACCTTTTCAAAAAGTAAAGTTGGGAAGACAAAACTTAGAGCTTGTTAGATCTGTTAAAAATGTTCCAAAGTATTTGTTGTTCTAGGATTTTGGTAGTGTTGTGAAAGATTATTCCCATTCTTTGGTTCCTCAAAAGCTTATGGCTATAATTGTTTGTTTTGTAATCATTTGTGTGACGTTACACATTCAAAAGACACTGATTGGACTCACCAGCCACGCTTGGTGGAAGTGGAGGTCACCAATGGCAAGCACTATACCACTACCTTGCACCACACACGTTTTGGCACCTGCAGGATGCCTCATCAAACAGTTCTCGGTGCTACAGCGGTGCCACTTGCGTTCTCACAGCCGGTTGGATCGAAACTGATGCACGGCGCGAGAACCCTGGCCGACTAACACACCCGCCGTCTTCCGAACACGACCGATGTAGCGGTCGGCAAGTTAGCTCGCTAGTCCGCCATACCCAATCCAAAATTCAATTAGCTCTCAAAAAATAAACAACACTTTATTGTTAGGAAACGATAAATTATACAGGAGTTCATTTACAAGGAAAGATTTAGCCATGTTGTTGAAGCTAGTACAGGAATTGTTTGAGAAAAAAATGTGTAATACTCACCTGAGTTTCTCAACTCACTATAATTTTAAAAGCGTATTCTTCTTTCTTTTTGCTTTTTCTGCTACGTATAGCAAGTAGCGGAAGTATTGTATTCGACCGAAAAAATTGCAGATTTCGCAGGAAATGTTTTGAGGCCCCCTGTAAAAAAAAGTCATGTGTGTGGGTGGGTGGGTGGGTGGGTGCGTGCGTGCGTTACTGTGAATGCCATAGCTCAAAAACAAAGGATCGTTTAAAAACCAAAGTTCGTATTTAAGTTTAGCATCTCTCAAGTATGCGAAACGAAGATTTTGAAGAAAACTATTCCATCCTAAACTACCCTTTACATGGAAAATTTTGATTATCTCTAAAATGGCTTCAAGTATTTTGATTAAAATTACATATGTTTAAGACACTTTTATGACAAATGAAATGTAAATTTTTAATTTACTGGCTATAGCCCATATCGTCCTGTTTATGTTGAGTTTTACATAACATCTATAGCATAAGTGATAGACCAACTCTTATTGCACAAAAATGTAGATCTTGCTAAAACATAACTTATGTCCAAATTCATTTTTAGTGCAGTAAACCACTTCGGAGATATTGTTTGCTATTTCTGTGAGTTTTGGAACACGTAAACTTTCGTCAAATGGAAGATCGTTCTTTATTTTTTATATCTTAGCGGTGCAAACACAAGGAAATCTTAAAACTTTGACTATCACTCAAAGCCTTCTGTATTGCCATATTCCCCTTCTACCTGCAAGGAAATATGCTTTGCATGAAAAAGAAAATAATGGTACACACATTAAATCTTCATTTGACAATTTCGTTTTAGATATAAGAATACCGTAAGCTAAAGCGTTAGTCAAATCTTTTCAAGCTGGTTGGCATGTAACGACTTTTAAATGCCATTCTTCCATGAAAATGGTCGAGAAGCGAAACGATGTGTGGTTGAGGAAAGTATAGAGTAGTTGAAAATTCAGACCAATAACAAAGAATTACTCGAAAATGGTTAAAGCCACGAAAGTTGATATGACATAAATTGTGTCCCTTAAGCACACGGTTTACCAGCTCTATAGAAGTCATTCAGAATGAAGAGACAATTCACAAAAAGTTCAAGACGTGTACTTTATTTGTCATACAAATACCTTAAACATCTCGTTTTAATAAAGTGTTAAGAGCTATTTTTGAATAACTAAACATAACCAAAAATAATATATATAAAAAGTAGTTGGGGATGGAGGTTCTCATAAAAAGCTTCGTGTTGCATGCTTGGAAGATGCTGAACTTATATACCATATTTCTTTTAGTTACGTTGTTCATAGACACGCTTTTTTCCCAAAATTGCTTTTGTTTATTTTGTAATAACTTCAAAAACGTTAATTCCGATCAAATCTCAGTATCAAATTTCTGTTGTGGACTGCAGTAATGCCTCTGCTTACACACGAATTGTAACAAAATCACAATGTGACAAATCTCACTCCTTACACCAGTTTGATATATGACAAGTTCTGTTACTTTTTCTGTCCCTCTATTTCTCGAAACTGAACCACAAGCTCTCTATTTTATCGTTAACTATCTACAATGCAATTCGTCGTGACAGCTGTTCTGTCCCTCGTAACCTTGACACATACTTTACTGTCTTTCATTTCTACCCTCTCTGTCTAATAAACAGCTGGCTTTCACGATAAACTGTACTAAAAACTGCTTCACACAACAAACAATTCCAACCCGACGATTAAATGTACAAAACTGTCTGACGATACACACCTAAGTTCATTTAACATTGACACTTAAAAACTAACTGCTAAAACAACACAATACTCAACTCTGAAGAGCTACTCTAACTTTGACTCAGTTACTCGCTTCTACAGCCCAGGCCGGTATCAGCTAATTCTCTGGAAAATACTCGTTTTCTGGATAATTCTCATAAGCAAGGTGGTATTCGAAAGATTCGCGAACAGTCTAGCATCGCTTTACTCTGTCGTGTTCAGTGTTATCTTGTTTACTCGCGGACTTCGTGGGGTGGGGTAGCTAACGCTAAGCTCCTCTTTGAGGTGGGGGCCGCCCACTGGCGTGAGGTACCTTGATCTTGCGTGTCGCTTAGATGGTATGCAAGTTATCCTACCCTGAGTCCAAATATGCATTTCATAAATGTTTTAAATGGTTCAACTCAAGAAAGTTGGCATGCAGTGCATAAGGTCGCCTATGTCTCATTTTTTATAACTACTTTCCATATGAGGTGTTTTGAGTATGCCACTGTCAAAAATCGAGGTATCTCGCTTATTGTTCAGGCTTTCTATAAGTGTTAGATAATAAAAGTTTATACATTACATTTGACGATGTTATGTATTGAGAACATTTGGATGGAACCATTTTAAGATATTATTCCTTACTGCTATTCCAGTTCCTCTGGAAACAAAGTAGTTCTGACTGTTTAACAATCATAAAAGATACCAGGCCAAACACTTAAACATTTTGCATCTGTTTTAATTCTCATAGATATGCCAAAAAAATTTATATTGTAGTTTACAAAATATTACATCATGTTTGAGTGAAATAGAGGGAGAGAGGGAGAAGAATGGCAGTGGATGTGAAAATGACAGAGAGAGAGACAGGAGAGAAAGGCAAATGGGGGATGGATAAAGGAGCAATCAGAGGGAGAGGAAGAGAGGCAGTCTAATTCAAAATGTTCTTTTATGTAAATATCAGCAGGAAGACGTATAAAACCTACAAATGTATTGCATATGTGTTAAAATGCGTGATCATCCCTTAACTCCCGCGGCACTGCTAGCTTGATCTACGTGTGCAGTGCGTCTCCCATAATGCCTTCCTGAGCACTTCGCAACATGAGAAAACTATATCATTTTAGTAAGTTTAAAGTCATAAACCGTGTTGAGGTTGGATGTTACTTCTAGACAAACTTGCTTCAACTAAATACATTAATGACAATCTCACATTTCTGGAGTTTGGAAAAGGCTTTCGTAATACTTTTCTCGGAATTTCCATTCAGAAAAAAATTATATGACTTTTGGCGTGAAAAATGAACGTTTTCTGCATGTAAAAACAGATACATTTCCAATATACGCTGTAGCAATATTCTGTATTAAGTACTGACACGTTCTTTGTTTGTTTGTTGTAGTGTTTAACGCCCGCTTTTACTACTACGGCACCGCAGGCGGTGACACTGATGATACATGAAGATGGAGCACCGGTGAAATGAGATGGCGGGGGAAACCGGAGTACCCGGAGAAAACCCGCCCTGACGCCGCTTCGTCCACCACGAATACCACATGCGGGTCCCTGGGGTCGAACCCGGGCCGCCTAGGTGGTAGGCGAACGCGCTAACCGCTCGGCCACGGCTCCGCCACACGTTCTTTAAGATAGTGGTACGCGTGCCAAGGTCAATATGGAGTTAAACTATATACATTTCAAAATTAGATGTAAGAGAAATAAAAATTACACCATCTATCAAATAAACGTTTTTGATATGCTGATAATACTACATTTGTAATATCACTTCATAATCTTTGTAAATAGACTTTTTATGTGAGGTTTATAAATGAACTTTTAAAATCCTATATTATTAGCTAGGGACATATACCTGGCACAATTTTGTTAACAGATCTTCCACTTTTTAGGAAATAAAGTACTTTGAAGTTCCAGTGCATAATGTTTAATTTTGAAAAATTCAATATATTACAGATAAAAATTATCCTTCTCATGTTTTTAAACTAGTTGGTTCATCACAAAAAATTTTACCCTTCTGACCTATGTAGTTTTTGAGAAAAGTTAACCCAAAGCTGTAAAATTTAAAATTGGGGAAAAAGTACACTTAAATTAGTTCTTTTGGGGGGGGGGGGCAACTCACCAAAATTTAAAATATTCCTGCACCACAATCTCTTTGTTCCAAGGTTCTCGACCCTCACTCTTCCTATTCAAGCTCCTTTTCTTGATTCCAGCCTCTGTAATCAATTCTTGAGCGAATTTTTGTGCAGTTATAAAGTTATAGCAAATTTAATATTGATGGTGATATTGGTATTTAAGAGAGGCGTGATACAGTAGACGCCAAATTTTAAAATATATTTAAACGGCTTAAATATTAAGAATACTGATAATTTAATACATGATTGCATTCGTAAAATCTCGTAGATTTGTATAAGACAAAAAGCAACAAAGCTAATGTGTTGCACACGCATGAGTTTATCTACCCTTATACTAACTATTCTTGCTAACTGTTATTCCTATATCTTCATGTTAGTCGAGAAAAACATCTGTAGAAATTACCTTATTGCTTATTTCCTTGTAGATGCAAGGGGAATATGCGAATAGCTTCGAGCGATAGTCAAACGTTTAAAGCTTTGAGATTCCGTTCTCTTTGCACTGTTAAGATATAAAAAAATGAATAACAAAAGTTTAAGTATTCCAAAACCCACACAGCTCCCCGAAGAAAGGACGCAGCGTAGTAAAGCACAGGAAAAAATCTGCAGACGAGGTCACGATCCTCGGCAAAACAAGCGACGGCAGTTCGTGCTACAACGGTTGCATTAAACATAGTAAATCTGGTGTTGACAAATACAATGTATGTACAACGGTATGACGTGATAGTCATGAAAAATAGAAACATTAGGAATGGATGAGTCCCAGTTGTTATTTTTGTTGTTATTCTTGTGGTTATGGATATGCAGCTCGAATAAATATCCCATCTATATGATAAATGTTTTCGAAACATCTGTGCTAGGATAAAGCTGCAATTGATAATAAACATTCATCTCATGTTAGCCTATAGATAAGCACTACTTGCGTCTACAGTTTGTATTGAGTAGCGCTTTTCACAAATAAAGTATAGAAAACGAAACTACTGCCCACATTGGAGGGATAAGCTTTTTTTTTTTTTTTTTTTTTTTTTTTTTTTTTTCATCTGAATTTGTTAGTAACATTTGATACAGGTGTCCCAAAAACACCGATAACGCTTACTATGTTGTACGGGCAGCAAATTGATCGGTTTTTAAATAGGCACCCCTGTCCGGAAACGCATCGAAGTGTGAGATGAGTGTACGTTCGCGTTTCGTCAATAAACCCAAAATCGAGCTGTCTATATTACAAACGAACTTGTATGTACTTCCTACGTCACTGCAGAGCCTATATCGGCAGTGGTAAACCTTATACACATGACGCAATACGTGAGGTTGTCTTTGAAAATTTTCAATCGCTCCGTGGTCTCTAGCAATAAGGTCCTCCGCTGACGTTACAAGAGTGCCATAAACCATACTCTTCATACACCTCCACAGAAAATAATCGAGAGGTGTCAGATCTGGTGATCGTGCTGGCTAAGGAACTGGTCCACCTCTACCAATCCATTGATTTGAATATGCGATGTTGAGGTGATTCCGCACATTTACATAAAGTGTGCTGGGGCTCATGTCAGTCATTTCCGCAGTTGTGTACTGGTACATGTCGCACTGTTGTTAAAAACGTTACTGTACTGAAAACTACACAAGTAACGCTCTAGGATGTGCACCAAGGTGTCTATGGTGGAACTTAGCGCATGCGCAAGAATGTTATTATGCTCAGGGCGTTCATCCCAGTACACACGTGTCTAAAAGGTTGCACCCGTTCCGTAAAGATATCAAATGGAATGCTAACAAATTATCACAATCCAGCGTCCAAACCGTGCATTTCCGGGCAGGGGTTCCTGTTTGAAAACCGATCAGTTTGCCATCCCGCAAAACATACTAAACGGTACTGGTGTCTTTTTGGGACACCCAGTATATAGATGGATGTGGGTAATGTATGTGATCGCTGATTTCCAAAACCGCTTAACCGACCTCATATTTTGTTGGTGAAACTTGATTATTTCTAAAAGTCTGTCTACAATACTAACTAGTACAGTAAGTAAAACGTATTCTTGGACAGAGGACAGCTCAAATCTCTCTGACTGAAATATTTTTCGTTATTTGTAAACATTCAGGAAACAATATTCTGACGCTATGCTCATTTTAAATATTTTATATAGACTCTAAGAAGTCTTCGTGTACCCTGAAGGCGCTGTTTTCCCCTCTTCAGGCCCGAACGCTACAAGTCAAGTAATAATAAGAGATAAATGAACTCAGATTATATTGAGCATCTCTGTCAGTAAAATACGTCTTGTGTAATCTGTTGAGCTGTAATATAGGTTTTACCCATCTGAATTAACTACTGTTACATCGACGTACGCTAACCATGTTTATGAAGAATGTGATCTCCGAGTATAACAGAATTTCCGGACGGCTTTGTTTGCGTATCGAGACAAATGAATGTAAAATCGATTATAAAGCTTCCGCGAATGCTGTCACTCAATCACTTGTCAGTTTATCTTGTTTACAAAACATTTCATTACAACGGAAACAATATTAATGTGATTTATTTTTGATCGTGTCCACATTGCTGAGCCTTTTGCTTGACGTTGCAGAGGGAAAGAAATGTTGCAACAGTTGGGTGTGTGTATTCTTATTTCTGGATATGCAACACTAAATGTAACGCGCAATCTTCTTTAATACGGGTCTTCAACTCGCAGCAAATATGTATTTTAGGAAACTGTGTGTAAAAAGAAAAAGTATAAAGTGAATAGCCAGTTAACTCTTTCATGCCTGGTGTGTATTATAAGATACATGGGCTTTTTTCCTATTTGTACTAGTTTTAACTTTTTTTCTGCTATATTCTTGTTATACTGTTTGTCACCAATTAAAAATACATATTTGAGACGTTTTGAATTGTAAAAAATTATTTTTTTACAATTTATATTGTAGTGTTTTTTTTATAAGAAAAGAAGCAAAATCCATGCAACCGCAGTCAAATGATACCCCGACATCATCCACGTGTGCCATCACACCCATTATTTTACGTGGACCCTCCCCGTCCTTTACCACAGGCACATTTGACTGCGGTTGCCGAGACTCGAACTCACGACCTCAGGCTTTGAGTGCATGGCCAGTGCACTACTTGTTGCTTTAACGATCATGGCTTTTCAAGCCAGCAGGCTGAAGGTGTCCCAGACCGCCTAATCTAAACCGGTTTCGAATTGGATGAAGAACGGCATAAGTAGCAAAATAATTCAGGCATGAAAGGGTTGACACCAAATTTGTTATTCAAGTTAATTTTCCAAGATACGACACAAAGATTTTCAAGAAAATTCTCCCACCCCAAATTAACCTTTAAGATGTTTTTGATATGTTTTGTTCTTTCAAAAATAGCTGTAATGACTTTGATTAAAGTGCTTAAAATATATTGTGACGCAGCAGCTATTGCGCAAGGTTATCGGGAAGTCAACGCCGGGCAGTCGGAATGGTAAACAAGATAAGGCGCGGCCTGGCCTAGCGTAAACACGATAAAAGATATCGTCAGACAACTAGAACCTACTGGGTGTTTGAATGTTACAATGCAAGTAAAATGTGATATAAAACTCCCTACATAGCGACAAGCTCTTAAAAGATTTGACTATCGTTTACTCATACTGTTTCTTCTTCTTCTTCTTCTTCTTCTTCTTCTTCTTCTTCTTCTTCTTCTTCTTCTTCTTCCTTTTCTTCTTCCCCTCCTCCTTCTTATTATATTATTATTACTAATTATTGTACCCACAAGCAAATTGGTAATAAAACCACTTCTACGAATGTCTATCTCAATTTGCATGAAATAGCTGGAAGAATAATCGCTTTTAATATTTTGTCCAAGAGTGAGTAGAGAAAGTTATGTGAATGCACACACCAGGTTTTTATAAGTGATGCAATAAGCGGGATTTTTTAGTGAATTGCGGCGTTCCACTTTGCATCTAGGTTCCATAGGATAGATTCCAGACACTAAGTTACTATTCTTAGCACTGCATATTGCCTCTAGCATTTCTGTCACTAAACCTTCAACTTAATCATTAAATTATTACCAGTGGCAGAAACTGCAAATCTGTTCGCTTTATTGCGTTAAATTCAGATCTCTCTCAATCTCTCTCTCAACAGTTTCTCACTATTTATCCCTCTACCCCTTCATTCATTATTTTACATCGCCGTTGCCATCTCACAATTTTCCAGCACTAATTTTCTTCTCCTTCTTTATCTCTCTGCTATATCTGTCAATCTACATCGCCGCTATTCCTTTTTCCTCCTTTCCCTGAAAATTATATGCATCTGATGTTTTCATACTAATTTTTTCCTGAAGATTTAATAAAAATTAAAACATAAGTAAATTGTTTAAAGATGTTCACCCAGCAAAAAAAATTCAAACCAGGTTTTTATTTATTCTTATTCTTTGAAATCTGATGATTAAAATGATATATAACACTACTTATTTAGTTAAACTTTATTTAATACTTTGTATAGTGCAGCAATACATTAACATATGCATCGACATGCTTTTCCCACTTTAAAAACAATTTAAAACCATCTAATATTTATACAAGACAGCATAAAAAATAAACTTAAGCTAAATTGGCTAAAATTTAAGAAAATCGCCCCCTTCAGTATTTAAATTCATCATCATGGTATGACAAGATGGAAAAATATAAAACATGGGGTTCCGCAGGGCTCAGTACTTGGTCCACTGCTTTACGTAGTATACACAAATGATCTTGCACTCACAATTAGCGGACGCCCAATATTTTATGCTGACGACACCACAGTAATTCTAAGCGGTTTAAATATTGAAAATTTAAAAGCAAATCTTGATCAAGCCGTAAAACAACTGGAAACGTGGTTCACACATAACGGCTTGAAATTAAATAAAACTAAAAGGGCAATAATAAAATTTAAAACCTCAACTGAAAATGATGCACAAATAAATTTCACAACATCCACAAATGCAAAAGATACAAAAATTTTAGGAGTATTTATAGATGAGCATCTTAAATGGACTAGCCAATTAAACTATATAGAAAAAAACTGAATACTGCTTGCTTTAACATGTCCTCATTAGCGCAAGTTACAAACCTTCAAACAAGAAAAATTATATACTACAGTTATTGTCACTCAATACTTTCATATGGGATAACTACATGGGGAAACGCAACGGGATGGGATAGAATTTTTCGAATCCAAAAGAAAATAATACGAATAATGACCCACTCAAGCTTCAGAGTTTCTTGCAGGCCACTGTTCAAAACATTAAAAATCCTGACCCAAGGTTGTTGTAGTGTTTAACGCCCGCTTTTACTACTACGGCACCGCAGGCGGTGACACTGATGATACATGAAGATGGAGCACCGGTGGAATGAGATGGCGGGGGAAACCGGAGTACCCGGAGAAAACCCGCCCTGACGCCGCTTCGTCCACCACGAATACCACATGCGGGTCCCTGGGATCGAACCCGGGTCGCCTAGGTGGTAGGCGAGCGCGCTAACCGCTCGGCCACGGCGCCGCCATCCTGACCCAAGCCTGTCTGTACATGTATAACATAGTAATATATGTTCACAATAATTATGACAGCTTCCTAAACAAACAGCATCAACCTGAATACAACACGAGAGGGAAGAAAGACATAAAATACCCCGCACACAGACTAGCAATGTCTGAAAGGAGTCCACAGTATATGGGGATCAAAATATATAATAAATTACCACACAGTTTTAGAGAAATGGAAAATATAAATACCTTCAAACGATATGTACAAAATTTATTTGTCTGCAAAGCTTATTATTCAATTAATGAGTATATGGAAGATGAACTGGGATCTCATAATCCTGACTGAAGGATTATATACAAAACTTGTATGTAGATGAGCTATTTTTATATTTTATTATATTTTATTCTGTAATTATACATTTTGTACTTTTTAGTAGATATTTTGTAATATGTATGCTTCAACTTGCAAATTTTGTAGTTCTTTTAATGGAAATGTCATTGTTTAATGTTTGACGAGTCACCAACTTATGAGCGCATGCTCAAGTATGTAAATGCTATGTGATGAATAAAGTATTATTATTATTATTATTATTATTATTATTATTATTATTATTATTATTATTATTATTATTATTATTATTATTATTATTATTATTATTATTATTATTATTATTATTATTATTATTATTATTATTATTATTATTATTATTATTATTATTATTATTATTATTATTATTATTATTATTATTATTATTATTATTATTATTATTATTATTATTATTATTATTATTATTATTATTATTATTATTATTATTATTATTATTATTATTATTATTATTATTATTATTATTATTATTATTATTATTATTATTATTATTATTATTATTATTATTATTATTATTATTATTATTATTATTATTATTATTATTATTATTATTATTATTATTATTATTATTATTATTATTATTATTATTATTATTATTATTATTATTATTATTATTATTATTATTATTATTATTATTATTATTATTATTATTATTATTATTATTATTATTATTATTATTATTATTATTATTATTATTATTATTATTATTATTATTATTATTATTATTATTATTATTATCTACCCGTAAATCCAAGTTTATTGCTGAGTATTCGTTATCAATCAGCTTTTTGCTGTCATTTTCTATTAAGACTTGAAGTATTATAACATGTTAAACTTTCCCACAACAATGTGATCTATGAAATCATCTACTCGGTAAAAACACACTCATCGTTCTTTACAATATTTTCTTCCTGGAATATGCGAGTTTGTTCAAATTCCTGATTCATTTAATGTAGTGTAATCGGTGCATAAAATATTTAATCACAATTTTCAATTGTCAAGTGTAGGGAACAACCGGAAGTATCTCGCCATACGCTAACCTATCTGTGAGTCGCCCTTTGTTCCACCTTCGTATGCAAGAGCGTATCCGCACAAGAGAGTTCGGTTTCGTTTGTTTTAACAAGGAGTTTAAAAATACATGAAGCCAAGTAAAGGAACCAGTAAAGCCAAGGCTTAAAGACCGGGCTGCTGGGGTATTGAATGCGCTCCGATAATGAAACTACATGCATAGCATTATCTTCTTCCTTGTTCTGAAGGAAGGTAAACCTCCTTCAGTCCCCCTCCGTTTAAATGTGGGGATGCTCTCCCCCGTCTGAAGTTGAAGTTAGGCACGCATCCTTTTCTTTGGGTGCGGCCTTATTCTCCCGCAAAGGCACTTTTCTTGTCCTCTTCAGGTCCCTTTCCGCTGATGTTGCCAACATAAACACTATAATCGCCACCATCATGCGACCTGTAAGACTAGAAGTTAGTTCAATCCTACTTTTCCGCTGAATCAACAATGTTTATCCAATTATCCTTTGAAAATCGTCACAGAACAGTAACAAAAGTTCGAGCAGGCGAGATTGTTAGGGTAACGTTGAGCCACGCTTGCTGAGGAAATCTATTTGAAATCCTTTTTCCGGCCAAAATCAGTGGTCTCTCGTATTTTTTTCCAGTAGAAATGCCGACAAATGCCGGTATATGATTTCCACGACCAACACAAATCTGAAGCGGCAGCAAAATTATAGATGTAACGCAACAAAAGATTGCCAACGAAAGCTGCGTCACTTATCGGATTACTTCGCTCGATTCAAAGGCGCGTGCCACTTCTACACTCCGCATTGTACCGGTCGCTGCCACTGTCTACTTTCCCTCTACTCATTCATTGCGATATGCACACCCCGAGACGTAATGATACGAAAATAGTCTTCTGCACAACCTGTAGATTGGCAAGCTTACGTTGCCCCAGCTCTACAAGATTCGATTGTATACGCAAGTACGTATTTAGTGCCCGTTCTTTATGCACGGCACCGCAGGCGATAGGTTCGTGATACATGCAGTGAAATCATATTTGGGAAAGGAATTTTGGGAGGAAAATGTTCCAACTTTATAACACCTCCCCAGCAATTGTCAGTTAAGACTGAGAAAACCTAAAGGAAGGAAGTAAAGAAAGAACGATAGAAAGCAGGAAAGAAAGATAAAAAAGAAAAAAGAAATCAGTCAAGGATGACAGTCCTAGTGAAATTGGTGGAATTAGAACTACGGACCTCCCGGTCACGAGTCCGAATGTTAAAAGGTTTGGCCATCCGTGTCGATATGTACCAGTGTGTGTGTGTGTGTGTGTGTGTGTGTGTGTGTGTGTGTGTGTGTGTGTGTGTGTGTGTGTGTGTGTGTGTGTGTTTTAAGGGACCCGAGGGGAGTGAGGAGAAGCGATAATAGGAATGTACAGTTACACAGTGAAATTTCCTACGGCTGTATTGGCGAGCACTCTCGCGAGTGGGTTAGTGAATGCTTTCAGGTCCGAAGAAAAACTGTTCTCCGAGCGAGTTTGTGACGGCATGAAGCAATTAGTGCAATTTCAAAGGATTCGAGACGTCTTATGTTCGATTCCCCAATGAAGTGTGAAGAAAGTGAAGGGAATGCGAAAAATGAGTGAAGTGACAGTTTAAAATTGGACGATTACACAATATTGCTTCGATGATAACCGATAAAGAGAAATCACTTCTAATTTTTTTGTGCATTTACAATCTTTGAGGAAAAGTAAAGAAAAATTGCATCCTGTGAAACATTGGAACCCGTAAAAATTTAGCAACAAACAGAAAGCGAGAAGAGCTTTGAAATTCTCCAGGTACGGAGAGACATTTAAAAACTCGTGTAGAATTATTTGTAATCCTCCTGAGCAATAGACGCCAACTATAGATTAGGAAACTAGATGGTCCGTTCTTAATGACAGACGTAGATGTACTCATAATATGCCGTTATTTTCCCAAAAAATGCATCAAAAGTACCCTCACTTTATCAGAAATTCAAAATCAGAAGGTTAGTTATACAAGTGGTGGTAGTGGTAGTGGAATTGAGAATACCAGCATACGGCTTTAAAAAGTCCTCTTTAATTTAATATTACACCTTTTTTACTCCACTTCTCTTGTTCCGTTTTCAAATTCTCCTGCTCCACTTTAATCTTTCATGCATTAATTAAATTATTTAAGTTATCCTTTGAATTCAAACTTTCCATTCCTGACGCAGTCCTGCTCCACTTCCGCTTCTGATGTCTAATGCCAACTGCTGCAGCTGTTTGGAATGACGTATTAAATTAATGACGAGTTAAAAGAATCTGAGATCTTCAGTGCCTAAGTTTACTCCTTTAAAAGAAAAAGCCTGAAAAGGAGGAATCGTTGTAATATTATTTCTTGACGCCAGGTGGGAATAGTGGGCAATAAAATACCCGATTCCTTAAATTCGGAATTTAGTATTACGAGGGAAATCCCTAAAGTAAGGTTCAATGTTTTATACACATCAAACCTCCATAGATAGTTAAAAAACGATTGTTTTGTTTAATTCATTTTTCTGCATTGTTGCCATATTTGTTTAAACATTTGTCATAACGTTCTACAAACGTTTGAATACCGACGTCATAGAAGTCTGGTGCCTTGGATAACCAGTCGTTGGATAACTATTATTTTTCTGTTTAGGTAACAGAATAATCTACATATTAACATTCTTTAGCACAACTTTACAATCCAACGAAAACTATTTATTGAACCTGACTATAAGTCAAAAAGTATCGCTAACTACTCTTCAAAGAAATCATTATCTGCATAAACATCAAGAGATCGTTGACTAATTAGCCGATTCGGCTAAAATGTATTTATAATAAATAAAGATCTAATTTTTTATTTTTATTTTCTTCTTCTCCCACCAAGTTCTGTCCTCCCCATGGATATCCATATCCTACTTCGTATCTGTTGGTCTTGATTACCCCTATAATGATGATATTCCTCCATCCTTTTCGCTGATAATGTGCGCACCATCTCTTCCAATGTCTTAAAGTCGCCTGTACTTCTATTTCCCACATTCTTTTTCCCACTAATTGTACTCTTCCATCACCTAATAATTCGCCATTTGCTTGACACTCAAACACCACATGTTCTGGAGTATCTCGTAATTGATCAGCCCTACGCCCTATCTCTTAACCCCCCAGTGGTCGCTAAGGACCTGGGAGACTCCTAAATTTATTTAAACGTTGTAGTTTTCGAACGAAAGCACCTATGCAATTACCTGACTAGGACACCTACTTGACAGTTTGGTGGGCGACAACCTGATCTGTTTATTTCTTTAGCTCCAAGAATAACTAATCGGCAGTTACGTGCCATAGAGGTCAATCAAGAGGACTTCAGATGTATTCCCAGAAGATTCAAGATATACTTTAAATTTGTCCTAAAAATGTGTTAAACGTGTAATAATTTAACAAAAACGATAGAGCCATTTTAGAGATAAAAATTTTCGAAAATAGTTCCTTGTAAATAAAGTTTGGGAGAGGGAGATTTCTTTGAAAATTTTAAAGTCTTCCTTACAATATGGATTAATTACCAAATTTGGGATTTAGCTGACCTTTTGTTTTTTAGCTATTAAGCTTACAGAAAGATGCACACAAACAGATCAGTCTATTTTGTATCATGCTTTTGTAGAGGTCTTAACCAACTTGAAAACATACTAAGTAAAATTATAACTTCACAAATAAAGCAAATATTGATGCAATATTGTCCATCACTCTGTCCTCAGTTACCACTCAAAATACTGCACTTATACCCCCAACATGATGTGACTATGTAGAAACAGAATCAACTGTGCCAGTAATATGTATTCTGCAACGCCGTCTCACATAAACAGGCAACGCCGAAGCACTAAGTAATGGCACAATCGGAGCACACTTAACGTGATTTGTTTTGTAAGGAATCAGGTAGGAAATGGCAACACGATCCCTTGCGGCTAACTGATAGGAACATAGCAGGTGGCCCATTAGCGCCTGCTGGAAAGCAAATGTAGACAACCATCCAAAGACGAGAGAATACGAAGAGCTTTCTCTATTGAATGAGCAATATCGCTTACGAGGGTCATACTGCTACTCGTAAACAACAATCTTTTAAAATCTTAATATTTAAATTAGGAAACACCAAGCAAGTATGTCTTAATTTACAGACTTGCGTAGTTTTCATTTTATTGCACATGTTTTCCATTTTTCTGCAAGTTCGAAAATACGTTTACGGTAGTATTGTGACAAAAACGACGAAAGTCCAGTCCAGTTACTTTTCTATCACTTTATTCTCCTCCAAAACTGAATGCACAACAACACGGTTCTCTTTTACTGACGCTAACACAGTCTACAATATTTCATGAGACTATAACTCGCAACTGTTTTCTTCTCGTAGCCTTGACTCACTCCTTTGTGCCTTTACTTTCTGTTTCTCAAACAGCTGTCTTTCGGGATACAATTACTCAACACTCATAACTGCTCCGCTACCTTCCTTCACGGCGCGATGACACATGCAACTGACATACACACGTTACACGCACACGCACGCACACACACAATAATAACTGACTGACTCTTGTCTGTAACTCACTCCTTATATAGCGGGATATACTCGAACTTTTAAAAACACGTCGGCCGCCACACTCTTCTTAAATGATCTAGAACAGGGCTGACGAATGTTACTCAGTAGATGTGAACACATTCTCCCACTTCCCCTTCCTTCGTGACCACGAAAGGGAGGAAAAGCGAGGAAACCAAAGCTAAAACCGGATGTAGGTAAGGCGTGCTGCTGTGGTCATGAAGGGGGGACTCCTCTCTTCACACCTGCGGCATAACGTCCGCCAGTCCTGATATAGAAAAATCCCCTTTTTGTTCTGAGGCTCTGATTGTTGTCACTTGTTCACAACAGTCTCGCGAGGCAGCCTCACTGTGAGCGCCTTTGATACTCGTAACACCAGTTGGGTGGGGCAGCTGGGCTGCGACCGTCCTTGTTGTGTGCCACGGCTGGTGTCACAATACTCTGCTCCAAATGGTGCCACTCCATACACGTAATAATAGAACGAGCTTCCATCGTCTGTCAAAAAACAATCACCTTCATTTTGAAATCTCTGAGAGGAATTTCTCCGAAGTAGGGTTCAATAAACGTGGTATTCTACGGTCATAAACCTTTCGAAACCTAAGCTTTCTATTATTTTTTAACTACGACTGCTCTACTGCAAGTTGTACAGCGATTTCAGTAACATGCCTGTCTTCTCTAATTAGCTCATCAACTCTTTCGTTGTTGTGCTCTGTGAAACCCATTAATTAGAGCATCTTGAATACTCGCGTTCTCATCTTTAAAATGTTTCACCCATTTCCTAACACTACTGGAACCCACGTGGACATTTCAATAACAGATTTTTTCCTCCTTAACAAGAAATCTAACAATATCACGCTGTCGAAACGAAACATTGATATCCGCCAGTTTAAAAATACTGCCTGTGGTCCCTGATAAAAACTAGAGACGCCACAATATTCCAAAATAAGGTATAAAGTGTATAAGATTACGATCCTGGACTCATTTTGGTTACATTGTTGAATTTGAACAATGGGTTGCTCATGACTTTCATATGCTGCCAATTGTGGGAAAATCAATAAAGCAAGCTTATTATACCTTTAAAGTTAACAGTTGTTCAGCATAGTTTGCAAGGTGAAAAACAAATTCAATAGTTGTCTGCGAATATCACCCACATGGTATACACATACACCGTCAAATAATTGATATGCTGTATAAAAATTAATGGCTTGCAAATCGATACGACACTCGTTAGCATATATTATTAACAGAATAATAAATTACATCACACACGCGTAGCTGTGTGCACAAGTTATCAGCATTAGACGCACGCTTCAGCCGTGCAATAAAAATATATAATAAATTACATAACACTCACGTGCGTATACTCCCACGTGAAGAGTAAGGACAGGAATTGTCAGAGGGATGGGCCTCCTGTACTGCTCTACATGTGTCATGGGGGCCCTTTGTGCCTCAGTAGCCCCAAGTCAGGGAGAACTCTTGCCATAGCCGAAAATCACCGTCCAACCGTAACACACAACCGCCGTCATCTGGTCCTACAACAAAGAAACAGATGAGATAAATTTTTGAGATGAAGATAAATGAGATAAATTTCAGATGAGATAAATAAACAGATGAGATAAATTTCTTTCAACAAATGAAAGAAAATAGACAGGAAATCCGCGGTAGAAGAGAAATCGCCCCGTATTCGCCAACCAGCAAGCTAGAGAAACCAAAATAAATTAGTGGTCAGAGCAGTCGGGCCGACGGAAATTGAACCCCAAATCTACCGAATGCCAGACTTGCACATTACCGCGGAGTCATCTTGTTCAGTACCCACTTGAAGCTATCAACACCCTTGGATGTATCGTGCAGGAGGGGTCAGACTTGTGAAATTGTGAAATTTGAAGGCCAAAGGCGGATATAAGACCTTCTGGAGTCTATGACCTCTGGAATCTAAAACAAATCGATTTTCGCGCGCGCGCGCACACACACACACACGCACACACACACGCTTATGTACCCACACCATAATACCATAACATACTGTGGCATTGGTCTTACAACAGTATACGGAGGAGAGGAAGATAGTGTGACCTTGAATACAGGGAGCAGTTGTGTGTCTACGTGACAATAATAATGGCTTTAGAACAGAAAAGCAAGATCCGAAACTTCAGGACACTACCCACTGTGTGTATGTGATGGAACAGCGATAACACCAGCAAGGTCTAGAAGCTTCTCGCTAATTCTGCTGAGTCATTGCACTTGTGCACAAGGAAAGAACTCGAACAAGGTCACGTGACGGCGGTTCCAGCATAAATAGGACAGACACAGCAGAGCATGGTGTCTATACAAAGATTATAGAGAGAATAAAAGTATTAAGAGTATTTTTAGTAACATAAGAGTAGAAGCTATTTATATCAGTTGAATCAGCTGCCCCTTATTTTCTAGTTTTATGCAATCTGCATTTTATGCTCTAACATGAAAGCATCAGGCCCTGTGCTAGGTTCTACCCATCTATTTAACATCTACATGTTAAACGGAATGGTTTCTTATGAAGTTCTAGTTCGAATCCCCTGCTTGTACTATTTTTAACCGTGTAATGTTCAGAAATAACATTGTTTGAATAATTATTGTGTTTGAAGCTGTTATTTTAACTCGTAATACTTTTATTGTTTTTTTTTTTTTTTTTTTTTTTTTTTTTTTTTTTTTTGTATTGTTGTATATGAGGATATGTCTGCCAGTATAGGTGCCGAGCTGCTAGTACATTGGCTCTTGCTTCTCCGTATATCAAAAGCATATCCGTCTGTCGAATACTTGTCAATGAACTTAGATTTTGCAAATAAATATGAGCAAAATGGCGAATTGAGGTGTATATGATATGTTTCAATTGTGTTTTCACATAGATAAGTACATAAATGGCATTGCTATATAGAAAAATACGCGCAAATTTTATATTTGATTTTTATGTGCTTTGTTGTTTTTACCTTCTACTACTTTTCAACTCCGACTGATTCAAATGGAATACTCCTCCAGTTTAGTTAAGTAGTAAGAAGTAAGAAAAAATTCGAAAATTTTGCTAGTACAAACATATCCAGAAATGCGTTTATCCTCATGTTGTGGAATATGTTTCAACTCCCTGTGACTGATAAGTAGTTAATCAAGATAAATGCCCTGACACATGGAGTAGAAAGTAACACAAAGTCGGCAAGAAAAGAAATAATCTGCTGGATCGATGTTCCCTCGTAATTTGTTAAGGATCTGTTCTGCATGAGTAAGAGGTTCTTTCTCCACAAAAATCTGTGTTTTCCACTTTCTTGCACTGCGGCAATAAGAACTACCAAGTTAAATCCAAGGAACAACAGCTTCTCAAGCACATAACTGTAAACCCAAGCACTTTGCTCCTCCTCTCGTATTTGTTTTCGCCCTTCCCGTGGTTACTAGTAACACTATTCTTTTTATTCACCATTCCGTCTTTCTTTACTCATCTCTCCCTCGCCGTCTGCAGCCATTAGGGCGACCATTGAATATTTCATGTCTTTCAAAGTCAAGAGGTTGCGTTGCTCCTCAATCCTTCCGCGCTGCAGAGATATCTCCCGGTGATTTCTCTTTGGAAATGTAATGCGTCTTCAACATTAGAGCTCTTGTACTTTCATGGCACCCATTACAAAAGAAAATGGTTAACCGGAAAGAAAAGTAGAATAATGGTACAGGAGAAGCTCACATTCGGAAGGTACACTGTTTAAATCCCTAGTTACGACTAATTTAAGAGAGCCTATTTTGTCTTTTCCCTACTTACAAGATAAATGTACTACGGCATTACCTAAAAGCTGTGGTTGTAGAGTAAACTTGGTCAGAGGGTCAGGGAAGTAGCAGGAAGGTGTCGAGCTTTCTGAAAGATGCTCACAGATAATAAAAATCTGATGTGCTACACTCACATGACTTTCTCTACTCTTGTACTAACCATTCTTACAAACTCTTATTCCTATATCTTCTTCGTTTTAGTTAAGATAAACATTTGCAGAAATTATCTTATTGCTTATTTCCTTGTAGGTACAAGGGGAGTATTAGAATACAGTAGTCTTTGAGCGATAGTCAAATCTTTTAAAGCTTTGAGATTCCGTTCTCTTTGCACGCTTAACACATAAAAAAAATGAACAACGATGTTCCATTTCACGAAAGCTTTAAGTTTTCCGAAACTCACACACATAACAAGGAATATCTCCGAAATGGTTTACCTACAAGAAAATTTAGTTCGAAATAAACTGTGTATTTTAGCAAGATCTACATTTTTGTATAGTGTGATTTGGTCTATGTCTAACGGTTTACCAGTTCTGCAAAAGTCGTCCAGAGTAAATACGACTACAAGGGCTATAGTCAGAAAATTCAAGGTATACATTTTATTTGTCATAAAAATATCTCACACGTGTGGTATTTTAATCAAAATCATTAGAGCCATTTTCAAGAAAAAAAAATTTTCGAAAAATTTTCCATGTACAATGTAGTTTAGGCTGGGGCTATTTTCTTCAAAATCTTCGTGTTACATCCTTGAAAGACATTAAACTTAAATAACAACTTTGGTTTTTAAATTACTTTTCGTTTTTTTGAGTTATGCTGTCCACAGGCTGACAAACAGACTCACACACACACACACACACACACACACACACACACACACACACACACACACACACACACACACACACACACACATACCTTTTTCTTAAAATACTTTTTGGGGGGGGATTCAGGGGTTCAGGGGTCTCAAAACATGGAATAAGATAATTTATCTCGACTAACATGATGAGTATAGGGAAATAGTTTATAGCAATAGTTAGTACAACAGTAGAGAAACTAATGTGAGTGCAATACATCAGGTTTTTTTGTCTGTAGCTTTAGTAATAATTAAAGTAGAATCATGCTTCTCCCAATATATACAATTAACTGTTTTCAGTGACATAACAGGAAACTGCTGTCTATCCTTGCAACCCGTAAGATTAAACACCAGCAAATGTATTGGTATTCAACGTGGTGTAATGACTCCGTTCCAGCGCAGTGGCAGCCCTTGAATGCCAATTAATTCACCTTTGAAGTTAAACTCTCGGATGCGACGGTTGACTGAATGTAAAACGCTCTCCCGGATGTGGATTCCTCATCTTGTAGAGAGGTCAATAATCACATGAACTGATATTTCACTGTGGCTCGTCGAACGGTTCTCACAGCATTACTTCCTTTGTCAATTGGAGTCCATTCTGTAAACTATCAGCGTTTGTGAAAATCTATATATATATAGGTTTTGTTCCCAGTTTTATCATTATTAAGGCCGCAAAAATAGGCAAGATTTGAATTCCTGATGGCAGAAATGATGTAAAACTAATATTTTTGTAAATATGTACCCCTAAAATTGTAAAGTTGTAAGTTTCTCATGTTCATAAAATGCTGCCAACTACAAATGTCAGATGAAATCAAAATTTCAACACTGTGGCTAAAGCGATTCGTATATTTCAGAAAGTTATTTTATATGTCCATTATTGTGTACCAGCGTCAGCAAAATTTCAACTATGTAGACTCATTTCCTTCAAATAATGGTTGGTAAAAAAATCTTAATTTTTAGTAGTCTTTTTGTAGCAATTTCTCCACACAGGTTTACCAGCTTCTCTTCAAGTGGACTGTAAGCAGTCCATAAAAAACATACTATATTCCTACCCGAACAGCTGCTAGGAAGTGGGAAACGCAAGGAAAATTTGTTTATTCATTTGTATTCTCTGATACATTAGAAATGAGTTAAATAATATGTTATTGTGAGAAATAACACGTCCGGTTAGTTTTTGTTATTATTTCTCTTCTAAAATCGAGTCACAAAAACACAGTTCACTGCTTTTTATCATCAACAAATTGCAATTTTCGTGACCTTGCAATTCTCAGCTGCTTTTTCCTCTGTGACCTTGACACATACTTCCGACGATGCATTCATACTCAAACAGGCTTATCTAAAAATTGTTTCACACAACGAACAACTCCGACGCGACGATTAAATGTCTACAACTGCTTCTAGCGATGTTCAAGTTCTCTGAATACTGACGTAGAATTACACATACACGCATGCACACACACACACACACACACACACACACACACACACACACACACACACACACACACACACACACGCACACACACTTAAGACTGGTAACTTCTGTCTCGTTCAAAACTTAGCAACTCATTTCTCTTAACACGGCATTCGCTTATACACCCAAGAATGACCTAGCACGGATTTTTCTCGAAAAACATATTTTCGTAAATAAGCTGAAAGTTGAAACTTTCTGGAACAGTCTGGAAACGCCTTGTTCTACCGCGCTCATGGTCGTTTTTTCATGGCTAGATTTCAAAAAATACATTAAAAGGGTTCAGGAGCCGAGGCTCAGTGGCATTACATTTATCAAAGTCAATTCAACATTCCTTTTTAATGGTTTAGATCTCAGGCTGACCCTTCCAAATTTAGCAGCTTTAAGGTGATGCCTCATATTCTGCGGATTTCTACCAGGGAAACTTTCTCAATTTGGTATCCAAAGTTAATGTATATCCTTACCTAAGATGTGGACTTAAGGGCTTGCATTATACAAGGTGAAATAAAATAGTCCGTATACGAAGAGCTTAAACGAGTGGTTTGAAATTCAGAACTCAGGGTCAAAGGTTTTTTAACTTGAAGTTTCAGAGGGTCAGGCCACTCACAAATATTTAACTAAGGTCACAACTTTAGAAAAAGTAGAACGATGACCATTAGTAACAACTGGATTCCTACGTGTTTAGGATTATTATCAACTTTATTATAGACTCTTAATTCAGTACAATTTGGCAAACATGGATACATAGTATGAACAAACGTAAAATTAGATTATTGTTCATTGATAAGCCTGTAGTAATTCTGGGTGCGAGATGAAAAGATACGCCAGAGTTGCGTTTTATTTTCAGTGTTCTATGACAAAAATCAGAAGGATAATGAGGAAGAATTTACCAGATGAGAGAATTTTTACTTTCTCTACTGGTATGGGAAGTATTGTATTCCACCCGAAAATTCGATGTCGAGATTTCACCGGAAATACATGTTTTGAGGCCCCCTGAATCCAAAAAATGCATTTTTAGAAAAAGATCCGTGTGTGTGTCTGTGTGTCAGTCAGTCTGTCAGTCTGTCAGTCTGTGGACAGCATAACTCAACAACGAAAAGTCGGTTAAAAACCAAAGTTGGTATTTAAGTTTAATGTCGTTCAAGGATGTGACACGAAGATTTTGAAGAAAATAGCCCCACCCTAAACTACCCTTTACATGGAAAATTTTTCGAAAATTTTTATTTTCTTGAAAATGGCTCTAACGATTTTGATTAAAATGTCGTATGTTTGAGATATTTTGATGACAAATGAAATGTATATCTTGAGTTTTCTAGCTATAGCCCCTGTAGTCGCATTTACTCTGGACGACTTTTGCATACCTGGTAAACCGTTAGAGATAGACCAAATTATACTATACAAAAAATGTAGACCTTGCTAAAATACACAATTTATGTCTCAATAAATTTTATTGTAGGGTGAACCATTAAGGAGATATACCTTGTTATGTGTGTGAGTTTCGGAAAACTTAGAACTTTCGTGAAATGGATCATCGTTGTTGATTTTTTTATATGTTAAGTGTACAAAGACAACAGAATCTCAAACATTTGACTATCGCACAAAGCCTGTATTCCAACATTCCCCTTGCACCTACAAGGAAATAAGCAATAAGATAATTTGTACAAAATTAAATGTGTATCTCAACTAACAAGAAAGAAGATATAGGAATAAGAGTTTGTAAGAATGGTTAGTACAAGAGTAGAGAAAGTCATGTGAGTGCAACACATCAGATTTTTATAATTAAGGTTTTGTACAATCGTGCATGGCTGACATGCTCAACTTGGTGACTTTTGGGGGCCCTGAAAGAACTCCAAACCCCTTAGAAAATGCTGACCTGTATTTGACAGTGAAGATATCCTTACACGAATACCATCTGATTACTTTGCAATATGCTCGTGAAGTAGGAGTTCCAATATTTTACAGAAAAGGGGAAAAATTGACTTGTTTGATCGAAGCATACTTCCCTTTGTAGATAAATAATCCTGTTTCCAATGAGATTATTAATACTATTCTTTTTTCTCTTAAATTTTATTGCAAGAAGTGGACATTTCGGATTTTGGCCAGGTAATTTATTGATTGGTGATAAGATGAATGACGTGCTTCTCTTGAGCAGGCGTGAAAAAAATAGTTGAATGCTGTAAATTATAGCGGTTGAGGTGCCGTTTTATTGACGTGATAGAGGAACTCTTGATTTACAACAGAATTTGGGTTTAATTTTCCAAACAGTTTATCTTGGAAACTGTTTACGTGAAATACCATATGCTGTCAACGGTGAAAACCAGTGTTTTATCCCCTAATTTTTCTCTTGCCTATTTTTAGCACTGATCTTATTTTAATGAGTCTTAAGATGCATTCTTAAAGTTGGTTAAGACTTATTGTTGTCTTATAGTTCATTTTGTATTGACTAAAGTGAGTTCGTAAGAACCTTTTACATTGCATTTTGGTATGGCGCAGTGGTAGCACGCCTGCCTCTGGATACTCAGCACTAGCGTTGGGATTTTTCTTCCACTGGGAGGTCTGGAACGGAGTACACTCAGCCTCGTTAGGTCCCTGAGGGACCAATTGAGAAGCTACTTGATAAAGAAGAAGCGACCCCAAGACGTGAAGGCCACATAATCGGCCTGGAGGTCTCGGAGTGCTGACCACTCCCCACCTGCTGTACTGCACCCCATTCATGACGCCTATAGTTGGCGACCGGGCGGTAAGTCTCGGCCCGCTAAGTGCTCTTGAGCTGGGGTTATTGTTATTTGTTATACGAGGTGTTCTACATCAAGTAAGAAGCAATACTTCAATTTACGATTGTTTACTTGCTTTGTGTGGTGAAAGTTACTAACGAAATTTGTTACAAGTTGAACTTTTTGGATTAATTTAACAATGGCAATGTCATTTTGTCTTTACACAAACGCTTCTTCTGTTAAGGATTGCTGTGCAGAAACACACAGTGTATCATCAAGATGGGCTTGATGAAGTTAGCCAGAAATTACAACACACTAGAGTGTGATCAATGCAAGTGATATATTGTAATACTGTGACATTTCTACCAGTGCAAAAATCAAGTACATCTGGAATACCATCATCATTTGGCTGATATATTGGTTCAATTGAGTGATTAATGTCCCCTGTAGCTGATATGTTACCTCGTAAAGCATCTTGCCCCTTGGGTTGATTATGGTTTGAGCTCATTCCACATGTTTATGTACAGTTAACAGTATATAGCTAGGCTTCATTTGTTGTGTTACTGTCCAAAATTTAAATCGTTTACTTTATCTGTCTGTGCTAGGTAGAAGAATCTAATTTGAAAAGAGGAAGAATTGAACAGGAGTTTGGCACTTGATATTTAATATCTTATTTCAATTATGGGCGATATCTCGTGGTTTGCTGGCATGATCGATGCGTGAATATTAATGTAAAATTTTTTAAAAGGCATATGAGATAATACGGCAGACAAAATTTTCCTGTTGCGCAAATAGGTTTTGTGGGCGCAAATGATATTTATATCACCGGACTTACAGCGTGATTTCACAGTGTTTATACAATACCACAGGACCTGCTATAGCTGATTCAATGTTGTGTTGAACAGTTCCTCCCGCCATTAAAGTTGATGTCTACCATAGTTTTCTATATCCAGCAGTAGATCAATATTGTTGTGGTAAAGGAAGTAAAGCAGTGGGTGAAATTTGTTGTCAGTTCCTTGATTATTACAAGTGCTTAGATAAATTTCATTGAAAATAGTGCTTAAGTCGAGAAATGATTACTCATGATCTATGCTACATGCATGCATTTTGTTATATGGTGTCAGTAGTGGGATTTCTCAGATTGACAGTGTCATCAGGATCCGCATGCTTACGACCTAAAATTTTTAGAAATATGCAAGCACTTATGACCGAACAAAATGAAAAAAATACGATGATAAATATGAACTAAAATGTTTGGGTTTATTTTTTAAATCTTCAAAAATTCAATGCTGTTTGAAGTAAGTTATATTTAAAAATTAAAAATCTACTTTAAAAATCTAGCATAATCAATAATAAATAAACAAATTTAATCTTATTTGTTGCAGTTTGAATTTATGTAATTTCTAATCCCGAAATGACCCTTAACTCTGCCCAGAATGAAATAAATGTGACATTTTGAAGGGCCATCAGAAAAAAGAATTACATACATTTTTAAAGTTTTCAAAAAGAAACGATTTCATTTATGAGAATTCTAATTGTTGTTTCCCCAGAATAAGCTTCTAAGAAAACGATTTGAGTATATGTGCCTATGTATAATAAATTAACAGAAATCTCAAACTCTGCATGATACTTTGCACCAATAGCTTGCGATTAATTTCATATCACGTAACCTCAACATATTACATTTATGACCTCAGGTTACTGTCTTAAAATGTTTCCTTCAACAAAAATACTTGGGTGATGTATGACCCCGTTGCACAATGTGTAAATAATTCAAGAGACGACAGTGGAATACGTATGCATCTCGACTTGCTCGTACTTTACACGTTGTGTCTCCTCCTCGTTAGAATATGCCCACACAAGTCTCGAGAGCCGAGTTCTTCAAGCACGAAATTTGCATTGGCCTCGGCAGTGATGAGTGCGGAAATCTGCAACTAATTCATTCTTTCAAACGTCCTCTCCCTTTGACTTCTCACACTAGCATTAAGGAGACAGATCGCTGAAATATTGGAAAAAACCATCAAAAATTACAATCTAGGCATTTTAGCTTATTACTCCATCCGATTGTTTAGAAACGTTTTAGTGAAAATATGTTTGTTTTTGTAGTGAAAACGAGTTAGTTTAAATAACCATAAGTGAAGGGCATGATTGCGCATTTAAGGCTTTCTGTGATGTTGCGTAGTGTTTCCTAAAATTTCTAAAAGCGTTTATTTAAATCAGTTTTTAAATTAATTATAGACCGTTGGAGGTTTGAGCCCAGATATTCTTATAATTGGTAATTTAATATGTAACCACTTTGGTGTTTTAGTTGTTTCTCTCCGTCTGCTTTCCCACAAACCAATTACAAAGTTTATTTATTACCTGATGTTTTTGCATTATCGTAACTGCGCTGCAAAATGAACAACGCGTGTCGTATGGACTATCCATTTTGCTTCATACCTCAAACGGTGACCTACTGTCCTAGGTATTGTGAGGTCAATGGTCTTCCGGAAAGCATTTGACCTCGTTTCCGGTACACCATTCGTTATCATGAGACAGGCCCATTCGGTGCCACGCCTACTTAGAAGTATTAACTAACCTGAAAACATACTGCTATTTATAAGTAATATTATAACTGAAGCAAACATTAATATAATATTTTTTCATTATAATATCCTGAAATATGTGCTCGGTTATAATACTTTACACAGGGTTTAAAATGTTCTTTGAGATTTAATTTTTAAATTGTAAGAGTGAAACTTTGGGAAACATGTGCCCAGTATACGCTATATAAAACGTGCTGCAGTCGTTAAAATAAGAAAATTTGGTGTCACCAAAGCTTACCCAAGTCTTATACGTATAGATGTTTGCTAAAACTCGCCTTTGAATAAAAAAACCTAAATTAATTAGTTTAAAATTACATCTCCTAGCAAACGTATATTTTAGCTCAATAAATCTGAAATATACGTTAAAAATTATGAAAATTGCAATATAATATCTATTTTTTATGAAACACCTTAAAGTTTTTTTAAACGCATAATCCAGAAACGACTTATGTATGAGTATACGCAATAAACTTTCAACACACACACACACACACACACACACACACACACACACACACACACACACACACACACACACACACACACACACACCGCCTGCGGTGCCGTAGTAGTAAAAGCGGGCGTTAAACACTACAAACAAACAAACACACACACACACACACAGAGAGAGAGAGAGAGAGAGAGAGAGAGATAGAGAGAGAGAGATCTTTATGCAGACATAAGTTATGTAAAAAACCAAAAATATTCAGCAGAATACTTTGGAACTTGCTAAACTTCACAGCTCTGAATGCATTTTCCTACGAACGCTGAAGCTTTATCAGGTGCATATTTACTAGGAAATAACTTCTGCATCTGTAGGAATGTTTTGCATACCTTTACAGAAACTTCAAGCGCAGCTGAAGACCGACTGTTGCATTTCCAATATTAATCAACAACTTGCTACGTTTAACAGCTGAAACTTGTTGGTCTGTAGATATCGAATGGAAGAGAACTGAATGCCAAGTTTTTTAGATTTCTGCTACAAAATAAATGCAGCAAAATATATTCTACCCTTGTGTACGCGTTCATAAACATTGATCTTCGTGGTTCATTATTTGAATGCATACATTTCAGTTAGAACAAGGCTAAACAACAGAAAAATTCGGATGTGTGCACTCACATGGCTTTCTCTACTCTTGTACATACAATATATTGTTAAAGGTCTTATACATCTGCCTGCTTCATGTTAATGGAAATAAACATTTATAAAAATGTCCTCATAGGTGCAGTGGCAATAGGGAAATGCAGTAGGTTTAAGGATAGTTAACAGTTGTAAGAAGCAGTCCCTATATGATGGCTTTGAAATCTCATTCTCTTTGCATCGCCAAGACATAAAAAACGAATGACTTCCTACTCGAAAAAATTACATTTCAAAATTCAAACCAATAACAAAGAATATATAGAAAACGGGTATTTCGACAAAAAAAAATCTGTGTTGCACTCACATGACTTTCTCTACTCTTGTACTCACTGTTCTTACGCATTCTTATACCTCTATCGTCATATTACTCTACATTTGCAAAATACCTTATGGATAATTTCCTTGTAGGTACAAGGGGAATATGAAAATACAGTAGACTTCGAGGGACAGTCAAATATTTTAAAGCTGGTCACTATATGAAGGCCCTAAAATTCCGTTCTCTTTGCACGGTCAAGAGGTAAAAAGGTGAATAACAATCTTCCATTTGAGAACAGTTTAAGTATTGCAAAACTCACAAAAATTAATTCCAAAATGGTTCACTCCACAAAACAATTCTTTGTTTGTTTTAACGAGATCTACATTTCTGTATAGTAAGATTTGGTCTGTATCTTACAGTTTACCAGTCATGCAAAAGTCATTAAGACCAAACAGGACTACATGGGCTATAGCCAGAAATTTCAAAATATACATTTCGTTTGACATAAAAATGACTTAAACATATAGCATTTTAATCAAAATCAAGAGCTATTTTTGAGAAAGCGACCATTTTCGGAAAATTCTCCATGTAAAGGGTAGTTTAGGGTGAAGGAATTTTCTTTGTGTCGTATCCTAAAAAGATATTAAACTTAAATACCAAAATTAGTGTTTAACCGACTTTTCATTTTTGAGTTATGCTGTCCACAGACTGACAGATACGCGGACCTTTTACTAAAATTGCTTGTTTTTTGGATTCAGGAGGCCTCAAAACATATCTCGACATCGAAGTTTTGGGTGGAATACAATACTTCCCCTAATTTACGTAGTATGTCAATGAAAATGTACAGTATAGCCTAAAAACACATCTTATACAGGCACAAACACAAATGACATCTTCCCTGTAGTTATAAAACTAATATAATGGTATTTACAAATACAAATTCAAATTTGTTTAGGAGTTATACCAGGCTTTTTTTGCTACGTCCAATTATTTCGTTATCTCGTAGTTTAATTAGCAATGAGTGGCATCTTTTGTCAGTTGTTCAATACATATAAATTTAAGTAGCTTTCCAGTTAAATGTAATTGACAATGATTTGTCACTAAAGCAGCTAGAACTTACAAAGTTACATAACCACTAACTGGATAATTTGTAATTCAGATAATCTTGTACAGAATAAAATGATTTTGAGTATAGCTGCTCTTTAGCATTGATATTGTCAACGTCTTCCCTAAGATCATTAGAAGAGCATTAAATGCTTTCATGGTTTCATAGTAAACATCTTTCTAAAAACAAAGTTTTGCACTAGGATGATGGATGTTGCTCTTTTGTCTAGTGTTTACGTCATGAATTCCATTGTTTGTTATAAATGTGACTCGTATGGAAACTGGCTGTTGTCTGTGCGCAGAGATACTTATAAACTGACAAAGGGAATCGAATAGTACCTCTGCAGTACTGAGCAGCTTTGCGGTGAGCCCAATCAAATTTGGTTTTTGATCAAATTCTACCGACACATTGCCTTAAAGTGACAAAGATTACTGACATAAGTGGAACTGTAAAACCAAAGAGAAGAAAAGTAGGGAGCGAGGAGGGATGTGATGCATGTTTGAGAGCCATATGAAAACGACCCTCGGTTCTAAACGCCCACATCGTGACGTCATCGATTTCACGTTGTTGGAGTGCGTGCCTCTGCAAGGGATGTGAAATATGGACCATGCAGTATGTGGTTAGCAAGGAAATGAAGTACTTAGTTTGACCAACAGGAAACAGATGACACTCGGCTTCACCCACCACTGCAGCTTATTGTATAATAATTATATTAACAGGAAATGCTTCTATATGCAGATTTTTTTGTGCCAGAGCTCAAATCTTTAAAAGGAAAATTACAGAGGGGCAGGGTTTGGAAATCTACTCAGCCTTCTCTTCCGAGTAGAATTGTAATAATAATTAAACATACAACGAAGGGTAAATATTCTTGTGTGAATTTGCATCATTTCGTCTACTCACTCTTGTACAGTACCTGGGCGACCGAGCTTCGCTCGGCGTTTTTCGCCTTTATTTTTGTGAAATCTTGTTTTTTTGTGGGAGAAGAGAAAACAATATGAATGTAATGCGTAGCATTTCTATTTCAAACATACAGAAAATTGCATGACTTCTTTGTAGAAGAGTGAGTAGAGAAAGAGACGTGAATGTGTTACCTAATAGTGAGAGGAGAAAACAGTGTGAATGTAATAGCATTTCTATTTAAAACATACAGAACATGGTATGACTAATTTTAAAAGTGGGGATAAAAGTGTTTTTGGTGCAAAATCACGTTTTTTATGGAAAATTATTTATGAAAGGGTGAGTAGAGAACGAGATGTAAATGTGATACCTAAAAGTAAGTAGAGAAACCACTGTGAATGTAATATGCAACATCTCTATTTCAAACTTACAGAAAATTGCATGACTTATTTGTAGAAGAGTGAGTAGAGAAAGAGGTGTGAATGTATCACCTAATAGTGAGAGGAGAAAACAGTGTAAATGTAATAGCACTTCTGTTTCAAACATACAGAACATGGTATGACTTATTTTAAAAGTGGGGATAAAAGTGTTTTTTGGTGCAAAATCACGTTTTTTATGGAAAATTGTTTGTAGAAGACTGAGTAGAGAAAGAGATGTGAATGTGTTATCTAAAAGT
Source organism: Tenodera sinensis (assembly GCA_030765045.1). Lineage (NCBI taxonomy): Eukaryota > Metazoa > Arthropoda > Insecta > Mantodea > Mantidae > Tenodera > Tenodera sinensis. The sequence goes on from CM060970.1 coordinate 39,638,762, forward strand.
GAGTAGAGAAACCGCTGTGAATGTAATATGTAGTATCTCTATTTCAAACATACAGAAAATTGCACGACTTATTTGCAGAAGAGTGAGTAGAGGAAGAGATGTGAATGTGTTACCTAAAAGTGAGAGGAGAAAACAGTGTGAATGTAATAGCACTTCTGTTTCAAACATACAGAACATGGTATGACTTATTTTAAAAGTGGGGATAAAATGTTTTTGGTACAAAATCATGTTTTTTTATGGAAAATTGTTTATAGAAGACTGAGTAGAGAAAGAGATGTGAATGTGTTACCTAACAGTGGGTAGAGAAAACACCGTGAATATAATATGCATGTATACAAAAATTTAACCAAATCTTTAGAGTCGTTTCTGAAATACCGGGAATATATATACAAGAATTGCACTGTAGAAGTGGGAATAAAAATTTTATTTTTTTATATAAAATCGCGTTTTTTCGGGAATTACACCTATATCGATGAACTTAAAAAGCAAAACCCTATCTGAACACAAAATTTGATCGAAATCGTTAGAGCCGTTTCCAAGTTGCGCGGAATAAATAAATAAATATATATATATAAGAATTCCTCGTTTAAATATATAAGATAACACTTAAAAACTAATATTTCTCCACCTGCTTCATGTCAATAAAAACAGATGTTTCTAGAAATTATCTTATTGTATATGTATTAAACAATTGTAAAATCTTTCAAGAGCTACTAGCTATGCGATTGCTGTAACATTTCGTTCTTTGTGCATGTCCAGGATATACAAACACCAGTAACAACCTCGCATTTGGGAAAAGTATAAATATTGGAAATGACAGGCAAATAAGATATATCTCGAAAATAGTTAATTCTATAAAAATGTGTTTTAACGAGAACTAAATCTTTAGGTAGTAAGATTTTGTTTATCTCTTACAGTTTATCAGTGATACAAAAGATACCCAGATTGAGGCACGGTAATTGTTTACAAAACAGGCCGCTCGAGAAACAAAATGAAACATAGTGTAATGGATCTAGTTTTTATTGCTGATTACGATTTTGAAAGTTTTATTTGGCGCTCAAGCTTCGTTTTTTATTTATGAGCAAATTTCGTATGTGCGATGCAGCGGTTTTATTTCGCGCATGCGGCGGATATTTATTATAAACGAGTATAATATATGCTAGAATGATTGATTAATGTATTTACGTTGAAATTGTTATGCTGATTATGATTTGGAAAGTTTTATTTGGCGGTCAAGCTTCGTTTTCGTTTTGCCTGTGTTAGGTTAGGTTAGGTTTAGTGTGTGTATATGAGTGTGGTAACAGGGTCCTGTGTTATCGAAATATTTATAACTTGGGCAGTGCTAATGCAAGAATTTCAACGTAAATGCATTAATCAATCACATCAATCAAGCACATGCTGGAAAAATTATAGGAGTAGAATGTACAGGGAGACAATAGTGAATTAAAAATATAAAGTCGAGAAAACCAATTTTTCTACACAGGTGCATCATAATCATGAGCCATGTTCCCTGTTTGTCACACCTTTTCTCTTTTTACCTTCTCTACCAGGTAGAGTTAAGTAGAGGAAGTACTGTATTCCACCGAAAAATTAAATGTCTAAATTTCACCACAAATATATGTTTGAGCCCCTCTGAATTCAAAAAATATCAATTTTTTAGAAAAGGGTCCGTGAGATTATGTGTGGTGTGTGTGTGTGTGTGTGTGTGTGTGTGTGTGTGTGTGTGTGTGTGTGTGTGTGTGTGTGTGTGTGTGTGTGTGTGTGTGTGTGTGTGTGTGTGTGTGTGTGTGTGTGTGTGTGTGTGTGTGTGTGTGTGTGTGTGTGTGTGTGTGTGTGTGTGTGTAGCATAACTCAAAAACGAAAAGTTGGTTAAAAACCGAAGTTAGCATATAAGTTTAATGTCTTTCAAGGATACGACACGAAGATTTTCAGGAAAATTACACCACCCTAAATTACCCTTTGTATGGAAACTTTCGAAAATTTTGATTTTCTTGAAAACGGCTCTAACGATTCGAATTAATGTGCCATATTTTTTATGGAAAATGAAATGTATATCTTGAATCTTCTAGCTATAGCCCATGTAGTCGTATTTACTCTGGACGACTTTTACATAACTGGTAAACCGTAAGAGATAGACCAAATCTTACTACATAAAAATATAGTTCTTGCTAAAACATACAATTTATGTCTCAATAATTTTTTTGTGGTGTGAACCATTTCGGAGATATTCCTTGTTATGTGAGTTTCGGAAAACTTAAAAGTTTCGTGAAATGGAACACCGTTGTTAATTTTTGTTATATTTTAAGTGTGCAAAGAGAACAGAATCTCAAAGCTTTAAAAGATTTGACTATCGCACAAAGCCTACTGCATTCTAACACTCCCCTTGCACCTACAAGGAAATAAGCACTAAGATAATTTGTACAAATGTTTATCTTAACTAATACGAAGAAGATATCGGAATAAGAGTTTGTAAGAATGGTTAGTACAAGACTAGAGAAAATCATGTGAGTGCAACACATAATATGTTTTTTAATTTAAACTAGATGTTATACGTATGGATATTACACCTGAAAATGTTCATTACAAAGCAGGTTATTAACAGTCGTTATTGGTCATTCCGTAAAAGTGTCAACATTGCCCTTCGAGTGACGAGGTACAAATTCTCCGTAGAAGTGTCACTCCGTTTAAGTGTTCCAATCCCTCCTCCAAAAGAATAGCATTTTCCCTCAATTTCTGAGCCCTACTAGTACACCATTGTATTTACTAATTTGCGGAACGGATATAAAAAGGGTACTAGCATCACCGCAACACATCAGATTATATCACAAGGTGCACTTACTGCGGTTAATGACTATACGTTATTTGTTTGTGTTTGGATTAGCTATCACGGGACGTTGGTATTGTAAAAGCGACATAAATTCTGCGTCATAAAATTGTGAAAAAGATAATGGCCATGTTATGGGAGCTGTACAAGGTACTAACACGTTGTTATTGTGAAAACACATTGCAATTGCTTGCAAATGCTACACAGGGATAATTCAAAACTTCGTGCAATTTTTGATCGACGGGACACACTCAATCTGTCACCAGTTCAGAGACTGGTTAACGAGCTCATATATTACTACTATCTCTACTAGTAAGTAGAGGAAGTATTTCACCCAAAAATTTGATGTCGAGATTTCACCGTAAATATATGTTTTGAGGCTCTCTGAATAAAAAAAAAGCATTTTTAGAAAAACGATCCATGCGTGTGCGTGTGTGTGTGTGTGTGTGTGTGTGTGTGTGTGTGTGTGTGTGTGTGTGTGTGTGTCTGTCTGTGGATAGCATAACTCAAAAACGAAAATTTGATTAAAAACCAAAATAAATAGTTATGAAACATTGTTTAGAAAATTTAGATTAAGGAAATTGATTTAAAAAACCTATGTTAAAAAGCATTATTAGGATGTTAAGTTGACAAAGGACGCATTAGGAAAAATAGCTGTAATACTAAATGGTACAATTCAAATTTAGGTTTTATGCTTCATTGTTTTAGTTCATTCTTGTTAAAGGTTATCAGTTGACATTCGAAATATTTTGATGATTAAGTATTGATAGCCAAGTTTCTCAGCATTCAAACATATCCTGATAACAGATTTCACAAAAAGAAAAAAAAAAGTTGAAGTTTTTCATTGACGAATTTGTTGACGGGTTTCGCCATCCTCGAAGTGGGGTTGGAAACCGGTAGTATTAGACGCCGTCGGGATGCTTTAAAATAAGATCTTCTGCTCTGATTTAGCCCCCTATGTCTCCTCTCCCCTCATCCCTCCTTTCATAGGGCACAAAGGATTTCCAGCACGTCCCTTCCGCATATAGTCATAGTCAGGGTCAATATGTGTGATAGAACGTTTTTGTTTACTCCTATAAATATCTCATGTTGGATAAAAATAGCGGAGAAGCATCCCCTCAAGTGTACTTAGATGAGCACATGCTCAGGTCTGTTTACTAGCGAGCAAGTTCAACGCCACGCAGTGGTTGTAAATCGAATTGGTCATGCCACCAAATTAGATATGTACCTATTTAGTTTGTTTCATTTGTAGCGTGTTCATTATTAGTGATTAGTTTGACAATGATATTGTTGTCACTGAAGTACTGCTATGCCAGATGCACAAACTGGGAAGGACAAATTGAGTAAAATGATAATGAAAACAGATGAAGTTCATATATCAGCATTCGCGTACTGCCCATTCGAACAAACGAGCAGTTGTAGTCCACCCTATGGCGGGCTGAACGAATCACCACTGGCGGGTAATGTCTAAATAGCTTCAAACATTGTTTATAGAGACTACCTCTATGGTGGACTGGTCATTCTTCTAGCTTTACAAACAGGGATTCCGAGTTCATTCCTGACGGATGGGGGAATATTCACCTTTATCTAGAATCATTCTTTACCCTTTGCAAGGCAGAAATAAAAATGTGAGTGTGCGTGATAAAACGATTAAACCAATTTTAAAATTTATAGTTGTACGGGTAATAACACCATCAGTTGTTCCTCAGCTAAAAGCTCCTAATTCGCATAGACCTTTAACAGATGTTACACAAACGAATGTATTTTAAAAGTCTGATGTTTGACTTGCATACCTTTCTCTACTCACTCCTGTAAAAACAATTATATTCTTACAAGCGTTAATTCTTCTTTATCCTTCACATAAATCGGAATTCACGTTGTGCGCTATCTTAAGTACGGTTGGGTATGAAAAATTCAAACATAATAATTAACAAAAACTGTGATCAAGACTTTGGTCACTTTAATCAAAATAAAATTGTTCTTTCCGGTTCAAAATACTACTATTCGTGATACTAGTAGTTTCCGATCTGAACTGTAGTACGCTTAGCGAAGCTTCCAAGTTTGTGAAGACATTCTGCAGGTTAAGCGGTTCTTTATATAACCTCTCTCAGTTTCGAGAAGTTTCAAAGTTCAACGCTTCCGATTTCTAGAGGAAATTAGTAGAACAACAAAAAATCTGATGTGTTGCAGTCATGTGACTTTCTCTATTCTTCAACTAGCTATTCTTACAAACTCGTGTGTGTATGTGTGTGTGTGTGTGTGTGTGTGTGTGTGTGTGTGTGTGTGTGTGTGTGTGTGTGTGTGTGTGTGTGACGAAGGAGGACACCTCGCCCATTGCGACCCCGACGTGGATCTGTTGCCGGCTACCACCCTCCCAGCGGGAAGGGATGAAGCGAAGTGAGACCTCGGAGAGCGGAGTCAGCGAAGCCACCAGAGTCCCTAACAGTTCCAGATTGTGACACCCATCGCACACCCGAAGGCATAACATCCACTCAGGGAGAGGGAGACAAAGGCGACCCTAGCGGCGAGGGCAGCGACTTCCAAGAAGGGCCAGGGAGACAGTTTCCAATGAGCAAGCAACTATGCCATCTGCCCGCTAACGCCCGAACCAACCGCAGTACCAACCGAACCTGAAAGATGGCAGCGAAAGTAAGTGAGAAAGGAAGGGAAAGGAAGCCGTGGAGAAGAGATGAAAGCACCGTAGGATTCCTCTAGGTGACATGGGAAAATCATGGAAAAAGCCATGTCAGAGTGCGCACCCACGGGGATCGAACCCGCGACCTCCCGAATGTGGGTCACAGACGTCACCCCCTGAGCCATACCGCTCGGTTACAAACTCTTATTTCTATATGTTCTTCGTCTTAGTTGAGATACAATTTGCCAAAAATCTCTTGTTCATTTTAGACTATTACACTTTATCGGTTACACCAGTCACCCAGAGTAAAGAGAACTACATGGATTAAAACCAGAAAATTCAAAATATACATTTCATTTGTCATAAAAATATCTTTAACGTATGGCATTTTAATCAAAAGCCATTTTTGAGATGATCAAAATGTTCGAAAAATGGTTTATATAAAGAGTCGTTTAAGGTGGAGGAATTTTTTTCAAAATCTTCTCGTCGATAAATACCAAATTTGGATTAAACCGACACACACCTTTTTCTAAATATGCTTTTTTTGGATTCAGGGGGCCTTGAAACATACATTTCCGGTAAAATCTCGACATCAAATTTTTGGGTGGAATGCAATACTTCCTCTACTCACTTGAAGATTTCAAGCAGAAAATACTAAGTTAAAGTGGCAGTGAAGTGCAGATTAATTGAAATAAGACACGGAACCTCACAACGCCACACGACGACACCATTTCAACACAACGGATAAGTACAATAATCCATTGTATACGGGTTGATTTGCATAACGCAGCAGCATGTTTGCAATAACACTTGCTACATTACTTTCATTGATTTGGTAGAATTGTGTATTATGTATGCTTGATAACCTCATCAGTTTCGAGTAGCCATTTTTTTGCCATTGCCAACGCCATCTGGTTCCTGCAAGGAGAATTCACGAATAAGGTAGTGACTGGTGCTGCAAATCCACTTAGCTAACAGACCTATTCTTATTCACATAATGACGGACAAAGAACAAGAACTTAAGAAACTTAAACGAAAACGTACCACTCAGCGCAATAATTGTACACGGTTTGCAACATCTTTAAATGGCAGTAATGACTCTACAGATCCAGCTGAGATCGAACACATCAGCGATCGTCTTCAGGATACTTTAAACATGTTACTCACCTTAGATGACTATATTCATGACATGTTAACAGACAGACTCACATCAGGCTTCATCACATGGGTGTTCGTGTAATACTAGAAGAGCTTCGCTCGGAATTTTGGATTTTGCGAGCTCGACAGGTGATCAAAAAGGTCTTGCATGAATGTCTACCATGCAAAATATCCCACAAGAAGAGGTGTGAAGAGATCGAAGCCCCATTGCCATTGGATCGTGTTCGTTCTACTCGACCATTTGCCGTGACTGGCATCGACTTTGCCGGCCCACTCTATATCAAATCGGGGAACGAGATGAAGAAAGCTTACATCGTTCTGTTTACATGTGCAACGGTACGAGCTATACACTTAGAACTGGCTACGGACCTATTGAAGCATTATATATCACTCGATTGACTGCTTCGTATTATGGCTGCTCACACATGAGTCTTAATCTCGGGTATCCGTGGTGGTTACAGAGAGCGATATTGTAGTTTTGTTAGAACTCTTTATTTGTTTTATTTTTACACATTTAAGCTTTGCTGAACAATTTTAAATAGAATAAAATATGCAGTTTAACGTAACGCTGGAACGAACTTTCACCGTGTTGCTTACATGTATCTCTCCCTCGTAACGATGCCTGTCTCCTACTGTCCCTCAGTCATTATCCTTTTTAGCTTCCCAAACATCCATAATGGCCCTCACTTCAGTAAGTCAAGACTTTGCCCTCTGGCAAAACCCCTCGGGTTTCCGATACTTTGTAAAAATACAATAGCAGGCTCTTTTTTCTCTATGTTGAAGACCTTGCCAAACTAATTGTATCTCGTTTACGTTAATGTTTGGGACGTTCGCTAATGACCCTTGGTAATGCCTTTTTGGCATCCCTTCACCTGTGGTACATATTCTTAACCCTTTGCTATTAATGGATTTTGTAACTTTGATATATTCTGTATATCATAAGCGCTATACAGAAAAACTGCTACAAATGCCCCCCATATACATTATCATATTATGTAAGAATATGATAAGGTATATGTCTTGCCCGAAAATCATTTTCTTGTTAAAATTTCGCGATTGTTCAGCAAATCTTTCTGTCAATTACATACAAATACTTAAAAGGGTTTACACTCAAATTCTTAAAGACATAGCTTGTACATAGAATACCCTTCACATATTTACATTACACAAATCAGCACTCAACACACATAGGGTTATATTTTTAATACTACATAGTGATTTAATATTATTTTACATGTTTCTTCTTACATTGATCTTCTGATTCTATATAATTATTTTTATCAAAAGTCTTTTATGGTTATGGATTGTTCTGCTGGTTTCACTTTTAATTTGTTTTTTTTTTTCTTTTTTTTTTCACACGCACATTATCCACTTCACTGTTTTTTTTTTCGATATATTCACTTTGCTTAATATTAATTACGTTATTCTTACAGTTATTTACAAGTTTACATAGAAACAATTAGGCCCTCATTTTCATGATCCAACCATTCTTTCAACTACTTCTCACCATTTCTTTTCTTACTTTTCGATACTATTTGAGGAATTTCTATACGGTCTTATTAGCTGCTTATGCCATCTCCCAATCGATTTGTTTGTTTTTAAGTCCACTAATTCATAAGTATGCTCTCCGAATTTCTCAGTAATCATTACCGGACCTTTATATAATAGCTCTAATCTATGACTTCTCCCCCTTAACGCATTGGATAACTTATGATCCCTAGCGAGGACTAGATCTCCTACCTGAGGATTCCATTTATTTTTACGTTTCTTGATTTTTGATTTCCTCTTTTCCGCTTTTTCTTGCAATCTGTCAAAAACGATCTTAGCCCTTTGTTCCTCTGATAATGGCTGACTTCTCTCAATCGTTCTTGGAGTATTTTTAAAAATGGGTTCAGGGTCAATTCCCTGCATTATCTGTATCGGTGCAAAACCAGTTGTAGTATTTACAGTATTATTAATAATTTTCTCTATGATGGGACAATACTTTACCCAGTTTCGATGATTATTATGAGTAAGCACTCGAAAATAAGTCCCTATTTCTCTTAATATCCGCTCTGTCGGATTCCCTGAAGGAAAATAATACGAACAATGATATAGTTTTATCTGGTGGCTACTTAGAGTTTCTTTGAAAATTTTCTTCGCTACTTCAAACGAATGTGTGTAACAGTTACATCTTCCAGGCTTTTCCGAGAATACCCCCCTGTTTTCTATTAAAAGTTCCCGTAATTTTCCTTTTTGTTCCTCATTTAGTCTCTCAGCTTGGTTCACCTTAGATCCTATTAAATTTTCTATCTTGACACAGTCCTTTCTTTCGTCGTACTCATTTATACTACTATTCTTCAAGTTAAATTTTTGGTTTTCTCGGGGTTTCTTTTCTTCGTCAAAATCACAGAAATAATTACCTCTACTTACAATATTTTGTTCCTCTATTTCATCGTAGTTCCCAACTTTTAATTCTGCTAATTCCATCGCTCCAATATTTATTACCTCTACAAAGAATGTTTCCCCCTCCATTTCTTCCTCTACCTGATCCCGTACAATTATCCTCGAAGTATGGTCTAAAAATGGTACAATTATGGTGTCAGGTCCTGCTTCAAACTTAAAACTTTTATTTTCAAAATCTATGATGGAATTCCAAGCATAAAGACTATCGCAACCGATTATTACGTCAAAAACAAGCCGGGGTACAACCAAAAATAATATTTCAATGCATTTATGTGCGATCTCGACCTTTACCATCACTTGAAATTTTACCCTTTCTTTCCTTTTACCTACCGCTACAGAGCAATATATCCCATAAACTGGCAAAGATAATAATTTTACACCACTACTCACTAAATTTTCAAAAAAATTTTGGGAACACACAGTAGTATTAGCACCTGTATCAATAATAGCCTGAAATAATTTCCCGTTAATACCAATATTTATTCTTGGTGGATCAATTAAAATTTCATTCTCTGTATTTTCTTTATGTTTTTCGATCAAACATTGCCTTCTCTGTCCCTTATTTTCGAAGTACTTCCCATAATAAGAACATTCATCATTCCCAATCTTCACTGAAGGCGAAGTTGACTGGGTTTGGAGTTTTCCGAAACCTTACTAATGGCTCCTGTCCCATTCCCATTATATGAAGGTCCCGGGTTTGAATCCTGGTGAAAATTTGTTTCTTCCAATCTTTTTACCGCGTTTATAGCGTCTACCCTTTCTTCCGGATTTGGAGAAATTCTGCTATTCCCATTTCTCTCTTCTTGCCTAGGGGAATTCGGTCTGTACCAATTATTATTATGGTGATAATTATTTCCCGAAGGAAATCGATTCCTAGTGTACCTCCCCCTTCTATCTCCGTAATATCTATTTGCCTGTACGTAATTAATTTGAGGGTTTCTTTCCCGTGGATAATTCTCAACCCTTCTTCTATTATCTTGAGGCTCAAAATTATTTCTTCTATCCTGAGGCTCAAAATTATGTCTCCTGTCCTGAGGCTCGAAATTATGTCTCCTATCCTGAGGCTCAAAATTATTTTTCCGGTGGTAATTATTGTTTTTAGGGACGGGGCCATGATACCGTTGCCGAGCATCAAAATTCCTGACATCACCTGAACCTGCCCCCTGCCCGAAAATTTTTGTTGGAGATCTGTTGTTTCCAAAAGGTCTCTCATTACTTGCCTCATTTTGGCTCTTATTTCTTTCTAGTGCGATTAACAAGTCAATCATTGCTGCTATTGTTAACGGCTTCGCAATAATCAGATAGTGTTGGATTGTTTCTGGAAAATGTGTGGTTATTAAATTAATTAACTCTATTTCTCCCATCGGAGGGTCAAGCATCTTACATTTTCTAGCTATAGCCATAAAATAATTAACCATGCATTGATCTTTATGCGGGTTATATTTCCCATTACTCAGTTCCAGTCTTATATTTGCCTGCCTGCTAGCTCCCCAATATCTATTTAAGAAAATTTCCTTAAATGTCCGATAATCATTACTTAATACTACTGATAACTCTAACCAGTTTGAAGCGTTGCCTTTAAAACATTTTCTGACAACCGTCATCTTATATTCCTCGGGAATACCTTTTACAAGAAAATACTCTTGCATGCTATTTATAAAAGCCTTGGGGTCATCAAATTCTTCGTTTTCAAAGGTTGGTGGTGAAATTTCATTCAAAACATGGTTGGGCCATTGCAAATGTGGACTATTGTGTGCATTAACATTAACATTTGTATTACTATTACCTGAGGTACCAGCATTTAAATTTAACATCGGAATGTCCGCGGACGCATTATGCATCGCTTCGTCCCGTGCTGCTACCGTAATAGTATTACTACTCACAGAATCACTAACATTGTCAGACATACATATGTTATTTAATCTTTCTTTCAGTTTGTCATTTACCTCATCTACACTCACAGCTAATCTCCTAGTTTCCCTCTCTGATTGCTCTAATCTTTTCCTACAGATTTCTAATTCCTTGCTATTAATTTCCCTTTCCTTAGCTAATTCAGTAGTTATTTCCTCCCTTAATTTTCTATTTTCTTTCTCTACATTTTTATTAACTGTTTTAATCTCTTCCCTAACCTGTTCCTGACTTTCCCTCATTTCAATTCGTACATTTTCAATTTCAATTTTAACCTCTTCCTGATTATTTCTAACCTCACTTCTTACATTTTCTATTTCATTTCTAACTTCCTCCTTGAAATTTTCTAAAACCTTCTGTTGTTTCTCAATCTTATTTCCTATTTTGACTAAGTCAGCTGTTAAGTTCTCCCTCGTATTTTCTACCTTTTCTGCTAACCCCGTTAAATCTTTCTGACTCTGATCTACCTTCTCTGTTAACCCCGTTAAATCTTTCTGACTTTTTTCTACCTTTTCCTTAATCTCTTTCTGACTTTCTGTTAAACCCGTTAAATCTTTCTGACTCTGATCTACCTTTTCTGTTAACCCCGTCATCATTGACATAAGTGACTTTAATATTTCATTAGTCTCCATGCTTCCCCCTGTTTCTTCTCCCTGATTTTGTATATTCGTATCAGCTACTCTGTCCCTTGCATTATCTACATTACTATATACACCTTCTCCCACTCTCTCATCACCCTCCTGCACTTCCATATTTATATCTAATTGCTCGATCATTTTCCCGTTCCTTAAATACATTGACTATATACTACAACACTTAGATAAAATTCTCACTCAGTACCTTAATCAGCTTGCTGCACTGCTATTCGATGTGGATCCTCTCGTTCCTGCTGTGTCCTGGGTGACCTTCCCTGGAGTTCACGGCCTTTGTTGTTCAGCTCCCTGAAATTCTCCGCATACCTTATTCAGCTTCCCTGAAGTACTCTTAAGTGCATGCTCAGCATTCCTGAAGTTCACGCTCAGCATTCCTGAAGTTCTCTGAAGTTCACGCTCAGCATTCCTGCAATTCTCTGAAGTTCACGCCACACGTTGGAGCGCCAATTTGAAGCAATATTATATCACTCGATTGACTGCTTCGTATTATGGGTGCCTACGGCTGCTCACACATGAGTCTTAATCTCGGGTATCCGTGGTGGTTACAGAGAGCGATATTGCAGTTTTGTTAGAACTCTTTATTTGTTTTATTTTTACACATTTAAGCTTTGCTGAACAATTTTAAATAGAATGAAATATGCAGTTTAACGTAACGCTGGAACGAACTTTCACCGTGTTGCTTACATGTATCTCTCCCTCGTAACGATGCCTGTCTCCTACTGTCCCTCAGTCATTATATGCTTTTAGCTTCCCAAACATCCATAATGGCCCTCACTTCATTAAGTCAAGACTTTGCCCTCTGGCGAAACCCCTCGGGTTTCCGATACTTTGTAAAAATACAATAGCAGGCTCTTTTTTCTCTATGTTGAAGACCTTGCCAAACTAATTGTATCTCGTTTACGTTAATGTTTGGGACGTTCGCTAATGACCCTTGGTAATGCCTTTTTGGCATCCCTTCACCTGTGGTACATATTCTTAACCCTTTGCTATTAATGGATTTTGTAACTTTGATATATTCTGTATATCATAAGCGCTATACAGAAAAACTGCTACACTATCTACTGACAAATTTTTAATGGCATTCCAGCGATTTGTGGGACGGCGAGGAGTACCACGAATCATATACTCTGACAACGCTCAAACTTTTCAAGCAGCAAATAGAGAGCTTCAACTGTCAAAAGTTCTCACCGATCCGAAGACGCATGAATATCTAGCGCATCACAACGTGACCTGGAAGTTCATAGCTCCACGGGCGGCTTGGTGGGGAGGATGGTGGGAAAGGATGATCGGTTCCACCAAACGCTGTCTCAGAAAGGTACTTGGTCGATCACAGGTCGATGAAGAGGGACTCAACACTGTTCTGATCAGCATCGAAGCCACCCTAAATTCACGTCCCATTGTACAAGACGGGAGCAACCTTGAAGCTCTTACACCTTCCCATTTCCTCAACGGAGAGAAACTCACGACCATTCCGAACGGACCTGAGCCTGACGGAAGAAAAGATCTTACGAAGGAATTCCGAAAGAAGATGAAAATCTCCGAAGACTTCTGGCGAAGGTGGAAAAAGGAATACCTCCTGCAACTGCGGAGTTACCACGAGGTTAAGTGTCCAGCCGGCAAACATCCGAAACTGCGAGTTGGAGACGTCGCCCTCCTGCAAGAAGACGTCCTGCCCAGACACATGTGGAAGAGAGCCCGAGTCGACGAAGTACTACAAGGGAGAGATGGCCGAGTGAGGACAGCCATCCTGCGTCTACCCGATGGTACGAGGATCAGTCGACCGGTACAACTGGTGATTCCACTGGAAATCGACCAGGGTGGGGAGGATGTTGAGGACACAGAGTAGCTGAGGACATCTACCGTCAGTGATTATAACCAAATAGTTGTTGTTAACGCCACCAGATGCGTTTTTGTTCTTGCTTTGTTTTGTAGAAAATAAAGAGAGTTTAAGTATGGAGACCTAGCTGTTTGTGTACGTTATTTATACTACGACACCTGTAGTGGGTAGAGGTGGGGGACATAGCAGCTGGGCCCGTAAGGGCTGTTGCGTTCGTGGTTAGTTATGGTATTTAAATCAAAATCGTTACATCCGTTTTTGAGAAATTTCAAATTTGCTAAGCATTTGCCACGTAAAGGGTAGCCTGAGGTGGGGGATTTTCTTGAATTGCTTATTATCGTATCCTTGAAAGATATTATGCTTATTATTCCTTAAATACCAAACTTGGTAGAGTGTGCTGGTAGTGTCTACCTCACATAGAAGAGGTCGCGAGTTCGGACCTCGGTTAGGGTCAGTCATCCGGATAATGTTTTTCCGAGGTTTTACTTTATCCTGAGAAGACGAATGTAGCTTGAGCTCTATGAACCTTGGGCCCATTTGAGCATCATTTCACCCATTTCATTCATTCATCGTGCGATATGACATTACGTTGAAGGACGCCAATATACCGAAAAAATAAAAATGCTTTTTTTAGATTAAGAGATCTCAAAACATATATTTGCACTAAAATTTCGGTACCGGAACTTTGGCTGGAATGCAGCTCTCTCTCTCTCTCTCTCTCTCTCTCTCTCTCTCTCTCTCTCTCTCTCTCTCTCTCTCTCTCTACCTGCTATTCAGTAAAGTAAAGAACTAGTAATGTTTTGTTAAAATCAGCTCTTTTCACTGCAAACTCTCCAGTCTTCATGTCTTCATACTTGTGGTATATGCACAATTTGCCATGTAATTTCTTATGTTTTCAAATCGTACTTTACAACCGAGCAGGCTCCTTTATCTCACCCGTTTCCCAGCATAGTTCTTCTCTGCCTGATCAGCTTCAATACTATTCTGCATTCTTCCATTCCTTACAATTCATAATGAATCTGCTGTATATCTATGTTACAGGTTCTTTTTCACCACATCGTCAGGTTTCCAATCACTTCTTCCTATGTGTAGACTTACTCCAATACAACACTACACTCCACATCAAGTTAAAAGTCCACTAAAGACCTTTCTTTTCCTGCTTAAAAGCTTCCTTTGCCATTGCTCTCCTCTCGTTTACTTCCTGATACAGTTTTTATTACATCCTAAGTACCCAAAGCTATCCGCTTGCCCTGCTACCTCCTTGCGGATTCACTAGAAGACCTTCCTTGTTTTTCTTTCAATCAATATAGTCCTTGTCTTTTTACTTTCTCTTTCGCTTACCTACAGTGAGAAGAGAAAGCACTGCACTGCACTCGATATCCATCTCCTATATAATATACATCTTTTGACATCCATTAAATCCAACAAAACATTTGTACTGCAGGGTTTGAGTTAAAATCGGTTTTGTTGCTTTTTGCCACTCGAGTTCGAAAAATGCAGCGAACTTCAAAAATGCGACAACCATCTGCCACAGAAACAAATGATAGAGACTATAGACATAATCTTTCAACAAGCAGTAACAATCTCACAGAAACAAAAGATATGCTGGCTTCTCTCCCAGCTAGTGGAGCTCATTTCTGATCTTGTTTGCGCGGTTCAACCATTCTTGTCGTGTGCTTTTAAACAAGTGATGGATAAATTGGTTTTAAGGAAGAAAATGGCAGGAACAAACAATCACTGATAATGGAAAGTGTTATATAAGTGATTCAAAGTGCAGTATTCTGGAGAAATTATTTGTGTATAGTTTTTTCAAAAAGAACTGTTTGACGTCATCAGGTAACCCGTAGATTAACATTCACAACAAACACGATAAGTTAATACTTTAGAACAGTGTTTTAATATAGACAGCAACACAAGTGATTCACTGAGTTAGTGAGTGAGTGAGTGAGTGAGTGAGTGAGTGAGTGAGTGAGTGAGTGAGTGAGTGAGTGAGTGAGTGAGTGAGTGAGTGAGTGAGTTAGAGAGTGAGTAAGTGAGTGGAGTGTAAGAGCCCGTCGAGAACTAGGTCATTTTAGCCCGCCAACACAAATGATAATTATAATAATGCTCCCAATTTAAATTATAAATTTCGATCTATTTAACTTGTTAATGCAGTTCTAAATTATACTCGCATTAACAAATTATTTGTACTCCATATACTACAAAGACATATATTACAAGAAGGCATACAGTGTATGGAGTGTGTAAAAAGCCGTTATAATAACAATAATAACAATAATAACAGTAACAATAACAATAATAATAATAATAATAATAATAATAATAATAATAATAATAATAATAATAATAACAATAATAATAACAATAACAATAATAATAACAATAATAATAATAGTAACAATAACAATAATCATAATAATCATAATAACAATAACAATAACAACAATAATTAATAATAATAATAATAATAATAATAATAATAATAATAATAATAATAATAATAATAATAATAATAATAATAATAATAATAATAATAATAATAATAATAATAATAATAATAATAATAATAATAATAATAATAATAATAATAATAATAATAATAATAATAATAATAATAATAATAATAATAATAATAATAATAATAATAATAATAATAATAATAATAATAATAATAATAATAATAATAATAATAATAATAATAATAATAATAATAATAATAATAATAATAATAATAATAATAATAATAATAATAATAATAATAATAATAATAATAATATCATCGTTGAACATGTTTGTGTCATATCTCGTAGGACTGCAGAAATTAGACAGACACTGGAACACATGGCCGCGATAAAGAGGATACACGCATTGCCAGTAAATATCCACACACCGGCTTATCAGAATCACGCTGGCTCACTGCGCCTGCGTGTTCTGCATTCCTCCTAACACAAGACCGCCTTACATTAAACTCCAGTTTGTTTTAAATGAAACCTCGGCCTTTAATTAGAGCGGTCACCAAGCAGCAAGAAAAAAGGACTTGGCAAATACGAGATGAGAGTTGGTTTCTTTCCTGTGCGTGCAAACGAGGAACCTTAAAAAAAGAACGCGAAAAAGAAATTCTCAAAGCGTTCTTTGTCACTTCCCCTATGAGCCAAATTAGCATTTTCACCAAACAGCTGGTACATTTGGGAAACAAATAGCTGGAAGCAAGAAGAAAGCAATTGTTTGTTGTGTAATTTAAGTACAAAAAATCTGATGTGTTGCACTTAAAAATGTTCTCTATTCCTGTACTAACTGTTCTTACAAACTCTTATTTCACTACATTTATGTTAATAAACATTTTTAGAAATGATCTTATTGTTAATTTTGCTTTAGGTTCAAGGGGAATATGGGAATACAGTAGGCTTTGAGTGATAGGTAGATTTTTTAAAGCTGTTTGCTATATGAAGGCTTTGAAATGCCGTTCTCTTTGCATGATCAAAGATAAAAAAGAGAATAATGACCTTCCATTCGAGAAAAGTATAAGTATTGCAAACCTCACACAAATAACAAGGAATATCTCCGAAATGGTTCATTCCATAAATATGCATTTGAGCATAACGTTTAGAGCATGTGATCGGCATGGAGTCACTGATACAAAGTTGTTCTTTATAATAATTGAAAACCACTTAGCGCTTTAACATGAAAAGTTTTTCATATAAATTACTTTGAAATAATTTATAGCTTCTTAGTTCATTTATGTTTCTTTTACGTTCTTTCGTAGTGTAATAATTTAGTGTGTTTGTATGTGATACGATTCTTTCTTTTTTACCTTTATTTCTAAGACAGGATCTAAGTTCCTTTACCTTTTTCCTGCTCGTTCTTCCCGTTTCTAACTTAATCCATATTTGCACGAAAACTCCTATCTGCAGGCGTTGGCGACGGAAAAGCTACTTTTCTTATATAAAATGACAAGACTTAATCTCTATATATCAGTCTTTTTTAATCCTCTTTATTCTGATTTACATTGATTTATAGCGCTCTTAAAAGTATAAATTCACTAAATATATTAAAACGTATTTTTCTCATGCAAATTTCTGTTACATTGTAGTTATTCGCACTTTTTCGTTGTTATTTGTCTGTAACATAAGACTATCGTCTTCCGAAAGCCTCTATATTTTACACTTTGTTTAGTGCTCCCACATTAAGTCTAATTTACTAATCTATGTTGCGACTTCTGTCGGTTGTTAGTTATTGTTGCTTGTTTCTACGTCTTCCTAATCGGCCTTAATTCTAGAGGTTTGAGAATATTGCCACAAAATAACAATTTTAGTCCGGTTACTTTTTATCACTCGTGATTTTCTTCACCACCAAACGCTTTCACTTGATTTTCAACTTTCCTAATTTCTTAGGATGTCTTCATCTACGAATATCCTTTTTAATGCTACATTTTTATTTTAGCAAAGGCGCTCAGGGTAAAGCTTTCCCGACACCAGTCACGTGAGCAAATAAAAATCAAGCGGTAACACAAAGGATTTTCTAGAGCGTTCGAAGAGTGTCCGGTAGCCGGCTTGTTTGTAGACGTTCGAGAAAAATCTGGCTACGTCATGGCCAGTATAAAAGCCCGTAGAGTGCGTGTAGGAGGCAATTTTTGAATCGATAAGTGTATGAGCCACTGCGAGACAGCTGTAAAAGATACGTCGCGTCGAAGTGAAGAAGTTTTAACAAGTGTTAAGTGATTGTATTGTCGGAGTTAGTGTATGAGAGACAGAGAAAGTGAAGAGAGACAGTGAAAGGACAGAGTCAAGGCTACGAGAAGAAAACAGTTGTGAGCTGTAATATCACGAAAGAATGTAGACTATGTTAAAGTCAGTAAAAGAGGACTGTGTTTTTGTGCAAAGTTTAGACGAAAAAATAGAGTGATAGAAAAGTAACTGGACTGGACTTTTGTCATTTTGTTACAATATATATCTATCAAACATAAGATCTAAAAAATTCAAAAACTCAGTATAATAGTTTAAATTCTTTGAATTCACAGATCGATCCCCATAAAACAGCCCTAGATCTTCAGTGGACAAACCACAAGGACTTGCACGCCCTCCTGTGGTGTCAACAGATAGGTATCCAGCTATCATAATGTCAAATCAAATTGAATAGCAATTTAACGATGGTTACATCATATGTCATCAGGTATATATAGTGATTACGTTCACAGTTACTATGAAATTGGCATGCTAATTACGAGTAAAACACGCAGTCGGCGTATGTACTTCATATTAATTGGTTTTCCAATTGGCTATTACCACATAGGAACTGTAATGGACTGCCAGTCTCCATCACGGCTTTTCGATCATGTTCCCACATCCGAATAAATTATTGTCCCCGAAGTCCATGTGATGTCCATGTAGGGAACATCATGGTTTTGTGGGCGGGAGTAACATCTGACTAGAGAGTTAGTAACCATCTACAAAGCAAAATCGTCCACATGTTCCTAGACTGTAGTTAAGAAAGGACAAATTTTTACTTTCTCCACTACAGTGTTGTATTCGACCCAAAAATTGAAATATATGAAACGTGAAACAAAGATATGAATCTTGAAGACATAAGTTGAAAGAAAGAAAATAATAATGTGCTGTCTTGAAATTTGTCTCTAGAAAAAAAAGTAAAATACCGAAACGAATTATTGTCTTTATAATAATATTGGATGTATTACATTGTTTATTTCATTAACTACAGGAACAGAATAGAGCATTGTTAGGTGAATTTGTGTTAAACAATGTCACATGTTGATTATTACTTCGAAGATTTAACCAGTCATTAATTTAAAAAAAATTTGAAAACATTTTACTGGAGTTTTTCAAGTGATTAGTTAAATTTGGTGCTGTAGACACAAATTCAAAGCCAAATTCCACTTATAATTTTATATAAACATTATCTCAACACTAACTTTTGAATGTTTCTGTTTGTGTTATTTACTAAATTGTTTTGCATGCATTCAATCTAATATAATACATGTAATTGCTATGAAGGAAGTAAAATATGTGAAAGTCCAGAAGTTATGAGCGTTTTGCTGAATTACTTCATCATTATCATTTTTTTTTTAATTCACACATTTATTTCTCCACCAGTTCGCATAATGTCGGTGATATGGGCATTGTAACACTTTCTAATGTTTATCCTAATTTTTTCTGATAAGGCTGACGTTGAGAATGATCTCAATGGAAGTATGCGGAAGGCGGAAGAAGGGATTAAATTAAGTGTGGAGTCATAACTAGGTATTTCAGTACCTTTCCGGTCCCTCAGGAGCACTACAGGTTACAATAACATGGACATTAAGGCAAGGTTAGACACTGGCTGTGTTACGCGTAGCCGCTCCAGGACGCATAGTACAGTACATTCGGTAATATTCGCCACGTCACTGTTGAAAATTACCTAGGAACGTTACAGTATTCAATCAATACATTAGTCTTCGAAATACATATAATTTTGGCACATGAAGAAGTTGAACAAGAATTCTAATTTCCAAACGTTTTAACGTTCTACTGCGTTAAGTGTCCTTTCATCGTGATTTTTTGTACTGGGAAAAGGATTCGCGTATCATGCCGAACGGCTGGACAATGGGAAGGTGACACCGCTCACTTCTCAGATATTTGTGGTGTGTTTGCCAAGCTCTGTTCTTTGAGATATAGGTTAAGACATACCTAACGTAGCTACGAAGGTAGGCAAATGCATGACATGTTTCAATTAATGGCACTAACAATTGCAAGAAGCTATAGGCGACTAACCACCAGGAATTGCTCAGGGCATTTGTCATGTGCAATATAGGATAACATTTGACGCGCTCGCATGCAATGCATGCCAGCTTCTGTCTTTAGCAGACTAACTGGGGTGCTTTGCGAGACCTGAAAAACTAATGCATGTTAAATAGCAACAAATAACACAAGTGGAGAGGTTTTTTTAGTGAATAGAGCCATCAGACAGTGAGCCTCACATGCCCACCCGGGCTGGGATAAGTGCGGAAAAGGCATCCTCCCCCCCACCAGCAAAAATCTTTGACCAAGGAAACCAACATTTTCAAATTTCGAAATTTAACTGCATTGGTATTAACTGTGTCAAGTAATAACCGCGTAGGTTGTATTTAAATTATGTCTGTAATATACAAAGTAAGGTTACTTGGACAAATGAGAACTGGACTGAACTGTAAGCGGAGGGGATTCCACACGGTTTACACTCAGGGCAGTTGTATGCCAGTGTACTGTAAAAATAGTAAAATGGAGCACAGCTATTTAAATTTTGCTTAGTAAAGAAGAATTCATGATAAATTTAGTCTATATACAGATTGTAAGTAAACTGTGTTTACGTCCAATGGAGTTGATCTAATTCCTGCACACAGATATGCCAAGTCTTATTTTAAAAATATTTTAATTAATATTTTCTGCCATAAATAGTACCACTAGAAGAAAATATCGAACTAGGAAACTTACAAATGCACTGCTATATTTTAAGCAACAATGAGTTCCAACATATTTTTGTTTAATCATTTTGAATTGAAGCCTAACAAGTAACGCGCAAAAATTAGATTTATAACCTAAACCCTTTATCTTAATTCGAGTAAGACAGAAGTGTCTGAGGTGAAATTGCGGCTTATCAAATGCCAACATCTCTAATTCCTCCTCCGTAATAGCAGATCTAAGGGAGGCTTAAGTCAGTGGTTCGATACGGAAGTAAAAGTCTTGGCGACTGAATAATTACCTTAGACCTGGGATGTTTGCCAGGAGTTACTATTGTCTCTATACAGCAGGCATTGAGGACCCATTACCCCTCGCCGCGGGCTCAGCCGACAAGGTAAACGTTGGGTATGCCGCTAAATCAGAGGCAGTTCCGTCTGAATTCAAACAAGAATATTACAACCTTGCTGTGCTGCTTTAAACCTTTCTGTTAACGACGGAATGTTGTCTTCTTTCATTATCATCAATTATGGTGCAATAAAATTAGTTGTTTCGATGTCAGTTTGCGCTGCGTGAACTACTCTACTGGATAATCAGCATTAATGATTCAGCCCCAACAGCACGATTTAGCACCACGCTAGTGTCAACATAAATGACATGCTGTATCACAACAAATAAAAACCTTGTAATGGAATCTTCTAACTTTTTCTAATCATTATAATTTATTAATTTCTTACCACTTAACCTATAGTAGGTAGCTGAAGTATTTGCTACATTTCGCCCAAAAATGCGATATTGATATTTCACCGGATGTGATCGAGTGAGTGAGTGGATGAGTGAGTGAGTGAGTGAGTGAGTGAGTGAGTGAGTGAGTGAGTGAGTGAGTGAGTGAGTGAGTGAGTGAGTGAGTGAGTGAGTGAGTGAGTGAGTGAGTGAGTGAGTGAGTGAGTGAGTGAGTGAGTGAGTGAGTGAGTGAGTGAGTGAGTGAGTGAGGGATGACGGTATGAGGAAGTGAGTGAACTGCATAACTCAAAAATGAGAAGTCGTTTAAGTTTTGTATATTCCAAGACACGAAGATTATTAAGAATTCTTCTTCCCTGTGCATCTTTTTCAAAAAGCGTCTATAATTTGTATTGAATATTTAATATGTCCAGAATAATTTCATATCTTGAAATTTGATTGACCCCCTTTTTATGCTATATTGTTTCTTGGTCTATTGTTCCTAAGGTCATGTATTTAGTTTTAACGAGGGATTTTGATTTTAAAATTAAGTAAAGAACTGTTTCACTGTGCACCATCGTGCAAGTTTACGCTTGCCACATCAAAATGATGGAAATGCTATTAATCACGTGGAAGCTCAGATTATGAGAAAATAATTTACGAAGAACCTATCGCAACTTCTACAGAATACTAAATGCCGAGCTTCCGTGCGGGAAGCATTCCCGGACGCAGTAGCTTTAAATCCTGGTTGTAAAGTTTGTGTGTAAAAGCAACGAAAAAGAAGTGCATTTATTGAATTCGTGTGATTGTGGCCATACCTGATGTAATTAGTGCAAATTAAAAATAAAGAATAATTTAAAGATAACATGACTAATTTTGCCACATGTTTTATTTTATTTTTAATGCCTTCGTTATTCCTTTTCATGTCCTAGAAATGCAAAGAAAATGCAATATCAAAGCCATCCAAAGAGTTGACTATCGCTTAAGCCTGTTCTCTTCTATTCCCATTGTAGATATAAAGAAATATAGAACACTTCCACAAACGGCTATCTCGATTAACATAAAGTAAATACAAGAATAAGCGTTTACGAATGTTTGTACAAGAGTAGAGAGGATCATGTTGAGTGCACACATCACATTTTTCAGTATTTGTTAACTCTTGGAGAGAGTTGATTCTGGTTATTTTATAAACGTAACTGAAGAAACCACTTCTGAACCAAACGAACGCATGAATGGATTTGACAGTCTCCAGAGACTCCAGTACCCAGCATCTGCTGCACATCTTCGCCATGTATTTCTGTCACCTATAGGCAGCAGTGCATTGGGTAACTGTTGCTTTACACAGAGCTCAAATCGATAGGGAACTTTCACAAAAACGTTATTTATACCCCAGATTAACTTATTTACCTCTGGGAAATTTACCTGTAACTACGCTTTCTAATTCCTGCTGTAGGCAGCTAAAATAAACTAAATACCATCAGGAAAATGCCAGCTCGTACTGTATGTAACATTTGAATATAATATCCATACGATATCTTCGAAAACACACGTTATTTTTAGTACAAAATTGATTTTGTTGGTATAAATATGTGCGTAAATATTTGATGAGGCCTAACCTAATTATCTGAGAGAAAATGACCATAAAATAGATTAAACAGATTCTGCGCATAAGGTATAAGCAGTATAAGAGTCTAGTTGCAATCATAAAAAAGATAGCTCGACAAATCTCACTAGGCAGGGCTCCCATAGCTATATGGAGTTCACAGGGTGAACTATTTCCTGTGAATTTTACTTCTAAAGGATATAATTAGATCTGAACTATACAGTTTATCCTCGGTTTATACATACAAATACATAATACAAGAGAAAACTGTGTAGTTCTTTAATTACTCATTCCAATGAAATTTATTATTGTGCTACTCTAATGGTTAACATGCGGCTCGTCAAAGCCGGCTGAGAAGTTGAATATATTCAGTGTCGTGAAAAGCAACGTTGTCACGTTTTCTCCAAGTAAGCGTTCGCACTCTACGCGTAGACATTTACTAATTAGATGACCAATGTCATGAGAAAGCTAACAGAATGAGAGAGAAAACAGGGTAGATGTTGCAACGCTGTGTTTCACTCTATGTGGAGTTAACAATTGTCTGTTATTTATGATATATTTGATTTTACTGGCTGAAGGGACACGCTCTTTTGTACAATCTGAAACATCAGCGACTTCCGAGAACATACAAGGCAAGCGGTGTGAACTCAGAAAACTGAAGCTAATCTGATCTTATCTGTGGAACTGGATCATTTGTTTCTACTGGGTTTCTGTATAATGACGCTGGCAGCCCGCCACTCCCACGACACTGCTATACGAATCCGGTAGACCGTCCCCTAGATAATGTATGTATACATTTGTTCCTAAAAATGGGTAATAATCAGTTGCAGAGTTAAATGTACAAATTAAGATTACAAAGATAACTCATGAACATAATAATACAATGGAAATAATAACATGACTAAAACGGTTTCATCTAACATTATAGCTACCAGATTAAGGTGTTGTAATATGTTACTTTTTGAAATCAGTAACTCCTGTAACGTTTATATTCATTGCCCATCTAGTCAGCATAACCAATAAAAGTAACCTTAATCAAGAATTATACATCATTTATTTTATGTATGTGTTTCTTAAATTACTTCACGGACAGCCCTGAAAAGCTGCTACAGGCAATTCATGGCATTCCTCAATGGTTCTATAATAGAAATAATTGTTAATAAATATAATTAACAAAGAAGTATTTTCCTATGCCGATTCTGTGCCTTCCGCCCTAAATTTTAAAGAAATTATCGTTTCTTCTGTAATATTTTGGGTTCTCTAATCTTTCCTAACGCCCACCCATGCATATGAATCACCACAAGCATTAAATAATGCTAACGGTGCGAAACAATATGGATATTTTGTTTCATTTGTATAGCCCCCTTTAACTTTATGGGTCATGTTGGTGGCTTTGACTTGAGAAAGAACTGATGGTTTATTGCTCGCTGAACTGTAGAGTTGATTTTTTATTTTTATCATTTTAACACTAAACACACTGGCATTGGCTGCCACATTCAAACATCCGGACTCCGTGGGTATAGGGAAATATTCTGATTAAAGAAAGATTCCTAACCCCGGCCGGAAATCGAAGCTGGAACTCAGAACGCTTATCACTTGACTGCATAGGCAGTCTTGAATACTTTACACTTATCTTTCGTTTTGAAACTGTTAAAAATGATGCGTCTCGGAAGCGATTTAAGTTCGGCGATGGCTGAAGACATTGATTACTCAATGAACCGAAATATTAGAAAACTTTGGGTAGACATTTGTTGTACCACCCACCTCCAATAAATAATACTCTTAAAACTGACAGTAGCGGAAGTCTATCTAATCAAAATATCGTAAGCCCTACCTATAGGTATATCAAGTAACAGGGGTCCAGGTTCACCATTAACAATAAACCTACTCAGAAATGGCCCATTAATAATAAATTTTAATATGCAAACGTCAACCTTTTAATACATAGTGTAGCCATTTGGCAACAAACATTTTTAGTCAAAATTTTATAACAGTATATTTATTTTATATTATATTGCCATTTAACATTATAACAAAGGTATTGGCAAATATTTGCATTGTTTATATATTTATAGTACGGCAGATAATAGACAAACGAAGAGAATACAATTGGGAAACACATGTACTATTTATTGACTATATAAAAGCATTTGACAAAGTTCTTCATAAAAAATTATGGGATATAATGTGTGACAAAGGATACCCGGGACATCTTATTGCTATGATCAAATAGATGTATGAAGGCAAGATCATCAATGTAGATAGGATGCAATAAAGGTGAAAACAGAATTAACAAATTTAGGAGTAAAACAGGGCTGCCCATTGTCGCCTACACTTTTTAATATACACATAAACTGCTGAGGAATAGCAATACCGACTGCGAAGTAATTTTAAACTTATTTGAATACAATCTCAATTGCTGATGATCAAGTAATCTTTGCTGGGAGTGAAAATATGTTTCAATTAGTAACATATCAGTTGGAAAAAATAATGATTAATTAGGTTTTAAATATTTCAACACGAAAACCAAAAACTATAGCTTTTGAAAAGAAAAATCATACAGGATCAAAAATAATTACTGAAGATAAAATAACAGAATAAGTACCTACAACATTTTAGTTTTTGAGATCTGATATCACATTTTATGATGATAGAGAGATAAATAAAATTATATAAATTTCAGAATTCACTTTGAAAAATCAAGTTCGGAATGAAACTATGATGAACTTTTATAAAGCTATGGCCGTACCAATTATGACATACGGTTCCAAAATTGGGCAATGAACAGAAAGAATAAAATAATGGTAGAAATCAAGTTTTTAAAAAGCATTGTACAATCAGAGAACAACTAAAAATATATAACTTAAATGATATATATTCTAGTTGGGCACATCACATAACACGGATGTCAAATAATAGAATAACTAAAATAATTGTAGGATATAAAACTGAAGGGAACTGCGTGTTAGAAGACTTAAACTTCGCTGGAAATATCTTCTCTGAGCCGATGAAAATTTATATCGTAAATGCACTCGCATTTGTTCTTCATACAGAAAGGAACGGTGTACCAAACTGCCTATTTTTGTATCCGACAGGCGATAGCATATGGAACACACTATCAATAAGAGTATGTTGGAAATATCGACTTATGTAAACCGCGCTGCAACACGATGTGCGACTTAGAAATATTCTGTTCTACTTAATATTTTTTTCATGGCTGTACATAATTAAAGCTCAGGCTCCAAAGCATTTTTAGTATACAAATTATTTTTCTTTTGTCTTTTTTTTTTTTTTTTTTTGAAAGGTTGGCTAAATTTCATTAAATGCGTCGACAAAGTACTGCACATTTATATCCATATCGCCCTCTCCTATCCCTCTCTAACTCCCCCCCCCCCCCCTCTCTCTCTCTCTTCTGTTTGTTTTTATGATGGATAAATTTCTCACTGTATTTTTTGTGACGTATCCATAGTGTTATTACAGTACGCACCTGATAGGTAGGCTATATTAAAAGAACTGTAGAACACGGTGTTGATATAAAATCCCTATAATGTGGATAGAAAAGGAAGCTGTGCATCTGGTTGATTTAATATCATGGCTGCTAGCGCTGAAGGGGAAGCTGCTAATGCCAGAACCGCAGTGGACTGTACAACAAAGCCACATCTTTGTCAGGAATCTCTGGAGGAAGAATTTAACTGTGTTGTTGGTAACATTGCATCCTCACTGCACATTGGAAAACAATATTTCCTTACCGCATTCTAACTAGCAAGCTAAGAGAGTTTCAGACTCGATAATCAACTTCAACAAACAACGGGAAAAATTAAAATTAATAATAAAGTTCGCAGTAAAGGCTTTCGATAACACACAGATGAATGTAGTTCCAAAAACTTCAGATGCGGTCAACACAGTGATGATTTTTATTAATTAAGAACATCCATGGAAGTAATTTAATAAAAAAATGTAATAATTCAATAAAAATTATGTGCAGGAATACAGAGAACCCAAACATATCCTATTAGAAGTAGTATAGATGGGTAAAACAACACGTATACACAATAAACGAAATTACATTTGAAACATGTTACTAAAACAGGAATCAATACGAACGTTTTACCACGAAAGGGTAAAAAACATTACATTAGAAAAATGAGAAATGATGCAAAATGGACGGCAATAAATAAAATTTACAGTTTAACAGATAACTAGTGAAGGTTTAGGAACTAACATTTTTAAAACATGTCTTACATTTATACGACTTTTTCTACTCATTATTTCACAAACTATTCTTTAAAACCCCTTCACGTTAATCGAGATGAACTTTTGTAGAACTATTTTTATTACATATTTCCTAGATATAATGGAAGTAGGGAAATAACTAGGCTTAAGCGATAGTCAAATGTTTTAAGAGCTGGTCGGTATGTGATGTCTTTGAAATTGCGTTCTCTTTGTGTGACCAACGGAAAGAAAAATTCAGCAACTACTTCCCACATAATTATATTCGAATATAATCCTAAAATGCAAACCAATACAAATTGGAAATGGTTAGCTTCAAACAAATGACAATGTGTGTGCTCTAACGATATCTACGTTCTTTGTGTAGTAAGATTTTGTCTATCTCTTACGATTTAACAGTTACAATTCAAAAATATGATTTGAAGCTTTCCTGGTGACAAACATCTGGAATAATTACAATTCAGTTAATTGAGATAAACATTTAAAGAAATTATCTTATTGCTAATTTTCTTGTAGGTGTAAGAGCGGTCCTTATATGATGACTTAGGAATTCTGTTTCTCTTTGCATGACCAAGAGATAAAAAATGAATAGCAGCCTCTCATTTGAGAACGGTCTATAAGTAATGCAAAATTCTGACAAATAACAAGGAATATTTCCGAAATGGTTCACTTCACAAAAAAGATGATTTGACATAAATTGTGTGTTATAACAAAATCTACATTTTTCATACAGTAAGACTTAGTCCACCTCTTACGGTATACCAGTTATGCAAAAGTCATTAAGAGTTAACAGGACTTTATGGGCTATAATCAGAATATTCAAAATGTACGTTTCATTTTCCATAAAATATCTTAAATATGTGGCATTTTTGAGAAAATCAAAATTTTCGAAAATTTTGCATTGAAAGGGTAGTTTCGAGTGGATGAATTTTCTTCAAAATCTTCGTGTCGCATCATTGAAGATGCCAAAACCAATTTTGGTTTTTAACCGATTTTTTTTTTCTTTTTGAGTTACGCTGTTCACAGACAGAGACGCGCGCAGATCTTTTTCTAAAAATGCTTTTTTTTTTTTTTACCCCGAGGGTCTCAAAACATGTATGCAGACATCAAATTCCCCCGTTACTATACGTAGTACAGAAAATAAAAAGAAGCATTTTAGTAAGATGTGGTGCGAATTTTTTAATAATGCTATAAACATTATTCTTTATTTTTCATAATTATATTGTGATGAATTTACTTTACACGTTAGTGTTTTCTGGTCATTTAGTTTAGCACTGAGATTTCTTTTGTTTGCATAACAACCAGATCAACCTAGACCCCATGTCGAACACATTAGTAATATAAATTAGTTACATCGTGCAAAAAATATTACATCGTATTGTATGTTCAATTTGTATTAGTTATTTATATAGCTAACAGGATTGATGATAACCGATCATAGAACTGATAGGGAGATAGATCTACAACTGCAAAAAATAATTTCGTATGGTACCGTCAATGCATGATGTAATGAGCGTGGATTCCAGTCATTAGCTAGACCAATGGTTCTCAATTTGTGGTACGAGTACCCCTCAAGGGCACGCGAAAATTTCTAGGGGGTACGCGGCAGGCCAATAAAATATTCAAAAGGATTTTGCGCCATCTCTCTACGAGTCACTTGGACTTGAGCCAGGACCCTCTGGTATCTAGGTCCTGCTTGAGCCTGCTGTGTTTATAGAATTCTCCGGTAGGAGCGCTGCCATCCGATTCCTCTGACTTTGAACTCAGTAGGAACTAATCAGTGCAGAGTTGTCTGTTGGCCCGATTTGCTCGTCATTGTTGTATTAACCTTGCGGTCACATTATCGTGCTCAATTAATTTAGGACTGTTCAATGTTTACAACTTCCAAGTTTAGGACTGTGAAGATTGTTATGTTAATATTGAAGTGAACACTAGATATGGATAATTGGCTCAAATCAAAAATACATTACGAAGCTACAATTAAAGATCCGGGCCATCAACGTCACAAAAGGAAGTAAGCCAACGCCCAAATGTCCCGATTTTAACGTGCAAACCCAATGTAAAAAGAAAACACCCGGAAAACTGGCATAGGCTGTACTTATGGAAGTATGACGAGTCACACTAAAAATTTGGTTTTACTTGGACCGGAAGTTCAGTTGAGCCTACTCCGCAATGCGTAGTTTATTCTGAAATCTTACCAAACAATTGTATGAAAACATCTCTTTTGAAATGTCATTTTGAAAGCAAACATGAAAACTTAGTAAACATTAAACATTCTTTTCCAAATTTTCAACTAGATTTTCTCGGCTACTGTTTAAGTAAGATTTGTAATCTGCATAAATCCATAATAATAGACCCACATGAACCTAATACTGATACAATATCATAATGAAATGCATTCAAATTTCAGTAAACAGTTTTTCTAATATTTCTGAAGGAGACCTATAATGGAAAACCCGCGCTTTGAAACTAAAACCCTCAAGTATGTTTCATATTTTCTGTTATGAAGCAACATCTTTTTCAATACGAAAATGCCTGGGTGCTGAAAACGAACGTTAAACGTTTCAACTTCTAATTGGGGCAAACTTTAAAAGAGGAGCTCTTGAAGGGTCCCAAGGGTTTAATGCAGAGTCCCTTTCTCCCTTCAGTATAGATACAACTTTCTGTATACATAAGCTCTGAATTTTTCTGGCGTATCATTTTCCGCCCTCCTACCTTCCACGTAGGAAAATTGCAGTCAGCAATTACCGGAAGTTACACAGATGTGAAAACGTTGCAGAACCGTAGATTAATTCAAAGTTAGGCTTAAAATAAGTATGAACATTTAAATAAGTAATTGGATACACTAGATTTAAATAATTGCATTCTATTTCTATTATTCTCAACACATTTAACAGCATTCACTCTCCACCATACTAAAATTTATAAATATCTGCCGTTATGATCTCTCTTAAAAAGAATATTCTATATGTGATTTGGTTGAAACCAATCGATCATATGCATAACAATTTTAAATTTCAAGCAATGACAGCCTTCATTCGCGAAAAATTTATCAAATTTAATTATCACCTCCTGCGATTTTCTTATGTTTTGATCACGTTAGAGATCGAGCTGCACTGTCCTACAGATGCGCAACAGCTTACGTAATTTGACGCTACAGAGCCGCTAGGTTTAAATATCAAAAATGGCTCATTCTCGTTTCGCTGAAGCATCTAATGCTGAAATAATCCTCATGATCCTGCTTTCAGATATTGGGCCTTGTGGCCCGTTACGACTCAGCGCAGAACTTTCTGTCCATCTCTTCCTTGGACGACCAAGAAGTCGCTTTCCTATTGGGCGATGATAGAACACTGCGTTAGGAATCCTAGTCCGGGGCATGCGGAATATTTGGTCATTCTGATGCTGAAGTAGATTAAATAATTCGAAGTAACCCTCAGAATACAAAATATAACAGGAAATATGTTTGCATTTAGTTTTCTATCGATAGCAAAATAGCTGATAGATCTCGTGCTGGTTAAACTGCGAGTAGAAGCAGGTAACTAGTTCAGTGGTGTTTAATCTCGTAGGCTATGCCAATGGATGTATGCCTGCTTCATTTTTATTTTAAGATGTTAATTACAATACAACATTTAGTAAAATTCGTTAGATTAAATCACTCTTTAATTCGTGAAACGGTCTTAATAAATGCAAATGTGGTGGTCAAATTCTCTAGATAAATTGACAGTCACTCGTGGCATTACTTATAACTGAAAAGCGTAGACAGTTGAACTCTGAAATTCAGCTGGATTTCACTTATGTTAAAAGAGCATTTGTAATCTATGAACACAGATTTGTTGTGGTACATCATGGAAAGCAGAGGATTTATTTCGGTTTAATTACAATATTGAATGGCGGCGCCGTGGCCGAGCGGTTAGCGCGCTCGCCTACCACCTAGGCGGCCCGGGTTCGATCCCAGGGACCCGCATGTGGTATTCGTGGTGGACGAAGCGGCGTCAGGGTGGGTTTTCTCCGGGTTCTCCGGTTTCCCCCGCCATCTCATTCCACCGGTGCTCCATCTTCATTCCATGTATCATCAGTGTCACCGCCTGCGGTGCCGTAGTAGTTAAAGCGGGCGTTAAACACTACAACAACATTACAATATTGAAAGGCCTATATGAAGACACGCATATAATTTTAAATACAGGCACAAAAAATCTAAAGGAATTTAAATTAATAAAAGGGTTGAACTTTTTAATATGTATGTACATAGACAACATTAAGCGGTGGGTACCAGTTGAAACAGCTGCTAGCTTCCAGTAGCTGAGATAAGTCGGAAGTATTATTAGATTTAATTATATTTGTTGTATTTCATTATTAGCAGATTAAATTGTATTGTTTTTAGCATAAATAAATTTATTCATTCATTCATTGATACAAAGTTCAAAACTCTTTCAACCGCTTCTTTATCGTCCGCCAGGACCTCTGCAAGAATGACTGGCAATTGCAGTTCCAAAGGTGCGCCAGAGAAGCATACTCCAGAAGCACGTGACGGACCATCAAAAGTTTGTCACACAGCGGACAAAGAGGAGCAGGGTCCACCTTAAAAAGGTAAGCGTAAAATTGCAATAGCCAATACGCAACCAAGCCAATATCATCTCATGACAAAAGAAAACCAGAAGAAGACTTCCAGTAGTACCTTGCATGCTGTTAAAAGTGACGTACTTGGGTGGAAGTGGTATAGGTATTTAATGTTCAAATCAGTGCTAACTCTCAATGATTAGGTGCATGAAAGGCTTACCAACACTTTTCTCCTAAATTGTGCTTCAGAAGGAGAAGACATTTGGCAACCTTGCACTTTCCCATGCAAGGAGGTGAGGCATTTCGAGTTTGATGGCAACATCACGCCTGCCCCACAGTAAATCACGCGCTGGTCGCTAATATTCCATTCTGTTCTATTTTGTCCAAGTAAACACAGAAGGTTATGTGTTTCTTGTCACTGTTTATGACACATTACAAGCATCTATAGTTGTGTACATCCGTTGTTTTCTTCCAGTAATCATAGCTTGTCCTTGTGTATTTATCTTCATTTTATTCTTACATGCTCAGTTTTTGGTGAACTTTTCTTCTCCTAGAGCACGTGTCATATCATCAAAACATAATTAATTAAGCAAATAAAGTGATACATGATAACTTGATTACGTGCATAACCTCAATGGAACATAATACGTGTAACAGTGACCCAGGGAGCGATGTACAAAGTTAAAGTTATTGCGTTGTAAGATAATTATCTTTATCGAGGATATCGAAGCGAAACGCATGAATATAATTTACCCATTATCGGCTGTTAATTTAGTGCGTGTGCCCCTAATTGTGTGCGGATATCGTAGCAGGGAGGGAGCAGGGTAGTAATTAAAACGTCCTCCCTCTACGATTTATGAGGAATAATCGCCTTGGTTCTTCCTACAGGACGCACGCAAGGATGAGCATGCTCTGTTGCAATAAACGAGCCGGAAAACCTCTCCAGACTTTCGGTAGTGGAGGCATTTTTCACGTAAGTTCGCCTTTTATATGGAGTGCAACACTTCTGTGCACGACAGTTTTTAGAGTTCACTTTGAAAGAAATCTAAGCTCTGTTCCTCTTGTTGTTTTATTATTATTGTTGTTGTAACAAAATCACAAAACCCGTCCGGTTACTTTTCAACCACTTTATTGTCTTCTAAACAATGCGCAGTTTTTTCTCGTCGTTAACAGTCTACTGTATTTTGTGATATAACAACTTACAACTGTTTACTTCTCGTAACCTTGATTCAGTTCTTTCAGTATCTTTCATCACTTTCTTGCTTCTCAAGCACTAACTCCCACGATAAAATCAGTCTACGGTCGTTAAATCTTCCTCACTACCGTGCCACCGACACATTGACAGACTCAAACTGTAACTGTAACACTCTTGCTGTTGTTTCCTCGCCTCCTTATATAGCGGGGATGACGTCACACGGACCTTTCGCGAACTTCTTTAAACACAACGGCGATGACTTAACCAGATTCTTCTCCACGGCTCCACTTCTGCCGCTCGATTGTTGTTAGTCACAAACAGTCGCGCAAGGCAACCTGACCTTGAGTGCCTTTGTTTGTTCGTCGGCCTGGTATGTGCTGTGAAGTAACTTTGCCCCGACAGTCCCTTGTTTTGCGCCACGCCCGGCATCACATTAACTTACTGATTTCACACCCTCTAACAGCGTATTTATGTGGATTCCCTGTTTACAATTTGAGTGAGATTTTAACACTTAAAACCATCCTAAATGCAGCCTCATCACTTCTGGAGGCAGAGAAAGCAATTATCCAATATAACATTAGAGTTACTTATTGACTATGTAACGTCATTGAACGAACACACATATAATCACTATAAATGATTCGATGTAAATATATAAAATCAATAACCACAAGGGACAGCGTGCATCCAAACTTTTTATACCAGTGTATTTGTGGCGAGATGATACACCGTAAATAAAATGTAGAAAATATTATCTGATATTTATATTCAACAAAAGGGTTTTAAATTGAATGAAATAAATATGAAACCCTGCTAACCTTCAGTTTGAAATATTTTACGTCCTGAAGAACAGTGATTTTCAGCTGTAAAAGAATTATCAAATAAGAAAGGCACCTACTTTTAAAATGTTCAGCTCAACGTGCAAAAGATAATGTTTCGTGTTTTACAGAAAACAACCAAACTGTTGTGTCATTTACTATACCAGGTGGAAGATATTGCTTCTGCCACACGTTAACCAGGGATTCTACATGTTGAGTAGAGCATGTTCAATACAATTATTGTCCATAAAGAACCATTCGCCGAAAAAGTTGTGTAATTTGTGTTAAATATTTGGAGTAATCTAGCTTCTTGACGAATGGACATCAATGGTTTATTACTTCACTAATTGTCGCTGTTTACTGTGTAAATAATGCTCAAAATTTCTGGTTAAAAAATCTACTGATTTCTGCTGCTTTTTTCAAATCAAATCTGCTTTTACTTTGGGAGATATGGCAACACTGATTGCATAAGCCAGACATATTTATTATACCCTACATGCATATTCAAAACTGGTCTTACTCCTATTTGCTTTCAGTTGGAAATTTTTCAAAGCCTTTAGTTTATCCTCCTTTGGGCTATGGGTGAAGACAATCTAATTAAAAAATATTCCAACAAAGGCCAAAGATTTTAATTCGATTTTTGTTTTAAATGCAGTAATTTACTGCGTGTAATGAGATGGATCATATAAAATGGCTTTAGAAGTATAACATCATACGTTTCAGTAGAATGTTGTAAATAAAGTTTTTAGAATCTCCATTTAAAATATGCAGGACCAGACTTTGCGTTTTAGTAATAAGATTATTTATTAGCAGTACCCTCAGCTCTGTTCGCGTCATACGGGTCTCTCTGCCTCGCTCCCCCCCCCCCCTCCCCCCGCCCTATCTCTTAAACTTTCTCGCTGTCTCACTCCCTCTTTACCTCTTACCTTTCTTGCCCTATATCTGTCTTTGTCTCTCCCTTCTTTCCTCCTCTTCAATTCTCTCGCCTCAGTTTCTCTCATTTTTCATTCTTCCCTACATTCTCCCACACTATTTTTCCTTCTCTGTGCGTAACTTAACATGTCATGATGTTTCTGGGATACTATGGCTGACTCAACATTTAATGGCAGGTTGCAGGAGGAACTGGTCAATACAAAATCCAAACGCAGGCTTGCCACGTCTCGCGGTGTTGTATGGGTAAACAGCTGTGAAATGACACTGTGAAGTCGGTGATATAGGTAAATATAATTTGTGCTCACAAAATGTATTTGCAGACTAGAAAAGAGAATATCAGTGGTCAGCTATCAACAGCCATTAAATTTTGTGTCTGCCACAATGAACATTAACATATGAAGAAGAAAGGTGTTAATTCGTTGAGGCAAATATAGCTGTCTTTGATTTTGCGTATTCTTAGTAAAAATGTGCTAATGCATTACATATACATTCACAAGCGCTTCTTTCCCCGATCTTCTGTTTCATCTTTCTGTTTTATCTTAATCAATAAAGCGTTTGCAGAAACGTTTCTTAAACATTTCATTGTAGGTACAAGGGGATTACAGAAGGATTGAAATGATAGACAAGTGACGTCATTAAGGGGAAACAGGGTGGTCATTTTTTCGCCTTCCTGGTCACCCTTCGCTAGTGACGTAATGATGTGAGGGCAAAGAAGAAAGCTGAGAGACTTCCGGCTGGAATTTGTAGCAATCTGTTTGGAATTAGACGTGTTGATTTTGTAAAACTCAAAGGGGTGCAGATGTACCGCATAAGTCAATGGCAGTCACGTTTACCCTGCACGGTCACGACACTAAGCCAAAGCAACTGGAGGCAGAAAAAGAACAGAATGATCCGCGGTGTCACTTTTTGGCACCTCTGCGATAGGCAAATGTTCAAAAGCGGGTCACTGTGGTGACTTTAAAGCTCCACTCTGCATGATCGTCAAAAAGTGATTGCAGACTTAACACTTCAAAAGTTACAAAATATACTTCAAAATTAAAATCAATATAACGGAATATCTAGGGAAATGTTTAACGCTACGAAAAATTTCCAGAAATACCCGACCTAACAAAGAAAACAACAAATTGGAGGAAAATTACGCTTTTCTCACTGGTGTTCTTATCCTGAGAATCGTCGTGTTCCTCAAAATAGCACTAACCGCAGACTCCATCACTTCATTATTGGCAAATCTTTTACCACAGAGCTATTTTTACTCTCTCTCTCTCTCTCTCTCTCTCTCTCTCTCTCTCTCTCTCTCTCTCTACTGGTAAGTAGAGGAAGTATTCTATTCCACCCAAAAATTCGATGTCGAGATTTCACTGGAAATATATGTTTTGAGGCCCCTTGAATCCAAAAAAAAGTATTTTTAGAAAAAGGTGTGTGCGTGCGTGCGCGCGTGTGTGTGTTTGTGTGTGTGTCAGTCTGTGGACAGCATAACTCAAAAACGAAAAGCAGGTTAAAAACCAAATTTTAAGCTTAATGTCTTTCAAGGATGCGACACGAAGATTTTGAACAAAATATCCCCACCCTAAACTACCCTTTACATGGAAGATCTTTCGAAAATTTTGATCTCCTTGAAAATGGCTCTGACGATTTCGATTAAAATTTCATATGTTTGAGATACTTTTATGAAAAATGTAATGTATATCTTGAATTTTCTGGCTATTGCCCCTGTAGTCGTATTTACTCCGGACGACTTTTGCGCAACTGGTAAACCATTAGAGATAGACCAAATCATACTATACAAAAAATGTAGATCTTCCTAAAATACACAATTTATGTCTGCATAAATTTTCTTGTAGGGTAAACCATTTCGGATATTCCCCTTGCACCTACAAGAAAATAAGCAATAAGATAATTTGTACAAATGTTTATCTTAAATAACACGAAGAAGATATAGGAATAAGAGTTTGTAAGAATGGTTAGTACAAGAGTAGAGAAAGTCATGTGAGTGCAACACATCAGATTTTTTCAAGTTTGGAATCAGAAAGTATTTCGAGGGAGCAAAATATAGTGAATATGGTGCGTGAAGAAGCAATTCTAACCTATACTTATAATTACTTATAAAGTAATATGTAATAAAACAATTTCCACAAAATGTTTATCTCGCTTTGCATGAAGAAGGTAAAATAATAGGCTTTTGTAGCAATAGTTTATGCAAGAGAGAGTAAAGTAAGTCATGTTAGTACAAAAAATAAGATTTTTAAGGTATACGTTCTTCATCCTTTCTAGACTTCCGCGACAAGTTAACTCTTATAAGTTAAAAGGAACAAAGAGAAGTGAGACAAGATTCCGCAATAAACATGGTTACAAAGAAGCGCGGTAAGAGGAAGCAGTCGAGATAATGGCTCATATATTTGGTAAATGTAACAAGGGGCCCCTTAATCCTCCTGCTGTGGTTGATGAGCCACGCCGATAAAGGCAGAGATAGGAGGGAAAGGGTGGCTGCCCTATGAAGCGTTGTGGTCAATCAGTCATGCCTCACACGTGACCCACCTGCTGGCAAGTCCGTTGACCCCACTGAAGGGTCAAAAGGTAACAGCGATACCACTTCCCCAATATAACCAACTTGTCATCTATATGAAGTTTGATGATTTGTTTGTGTATTTGAATGCAAATTCGCGCCGTTGCACCGATTCCGACCCCAAATGTTGCATTGGTAACAGATACAAGACGAAAAAGACTGTCTAAACCGGAAGTTAAATTCCTCCCCGCTACATTTTTATTCTTACTTTCTCTATCATTTACACTAAGTAGCGGAGATTTACTTTTTTATTTTGTTTGCTTTTAATTGTTCCATTTATATTCCACGTTTCACCTTTAAAAAATACTGCCTATCGTCAATGGTGGGTGATAACCAGGGCGTACACTTCAGTACCTTTCCGGTCCCACAAGAGCACTGCAGGTTAGAATCACACGGACATTAGCGTAAGGCCTGGCACTGGCTGTGTTATCCACAGCCGCTCCAGGACGCATAGTACAGTCCAGTGCAGTAATTGCGAATACAGAACCTAATTCTGGATTAATTGTGCAATTGAAATAAATATTTAAGAGTGTCTCGTGTGCAAGATTCTAATTGTGATGTACAAATTCGTGGAGGAGTTAGATTCAAAGAAGTTCTCTATAGATGGAGAAAAGATCACAAGTACAATTTTTATTTTTGAAACACTGAAAATATATATTTTCATATATTGCAACAGGTTGTGAAAATAATAATGTTTATGTATAAATGTATTAAGGATATAGGTAAATAATTCATATATAATTCAATTTGTTATTGTATTGTCGCTTTTACGTATATTAATGTGCAATTTAATGTCTACCTATAACCCTGTGTTTAAAAATGAAAGAGCAGATTTCAATTTTGTATTATGGAAACACTATCAACAATAGTGCACATGCTACTGGATATAGGAAGGTTTAAAGTTTTATACAGGCACATCCGCCTAGCATGATCACCGCTTGTTGCACGAGAAACAAATTCCAACACACAAAATGTTTTTTTTCCTGTAGTATAGTTACTATAAATAAATAACAGCGCAGCTGCGTCCAAACTTTGAGTCTTCCTCTATACAGTGAAATGCGCGATGTGTTTCTATCCTTGAGGTTTTTTTTCCCGTAATTCAGCAATTAAATCTGCTCTTCATTTTTAAACACGCTATGTATAATTTCAAATGAACTGCTCATCTACGGGTACACGTTTATTTTGTGCGACACTGTATGATTTTTAATTGAGTACGCATAAGAGGCAGCTTTGTTTACATTGTCACTGCGCGGCATTTCGTGGGCTATGGTCCGTGTGAACTAAACTTAAAGAGGGGTGTGTCGAAATGCCTCGCCGTCATGATAATTCGCACATAGTGCTTTTCATTTGGTTGTGCAAGACTCTCATTCTCACTTTTAGACTGTGGAGAACATAGGGAATAACCTTGGCTAGTCGGGAAACGAACCCGGAACTTCTCGCACAACACACAGGTGCTCTACCTACAGAGCTACGGGGAAGTATTGTACTCCTCCCAAAATTCAGTATCGAAATTTCAACACAAATACAGGTTTTGAGGTCCTCTGATAAAAACATTTTTCCTCTCTCTGCCACACACCCAGTGGATAGGCCTTCTGAATCCCCAAAAAAAGGCATTCTTATAAAAAAAGGTTCCTATCTGTGTGTGTGTGTGCGCGCGCATGTGTGTGTGTGCGTGCGTGTGTGTGCGTGCGTGTGTGTGTGTGTGTGTGTGTGTGTGTGTGTGTGTGTGTGTGTGACGTTTAAAAACCAAAGTTGGTGTTTAAGTCTAATGTCTTTAAAGGATGCGACACGAAGATTTTGAAGAAAATTCCTCCACCCTAAATTACCCTTTACATGGAAAATTTTTATTTTCTTGAAAATGACTAACGATTTTGATTAAGATGACATATGTTTAAGTTATTTCTATGACAAATGAAATGTATATTTTGAATTTTCTGACTATATCCTATGTAGTCCTGTTTACTCTGCGTGACTTTTGAATAACTCGTAAAGCGTAAGAGATAGACAAAATCTTACTATGCAGAAAATGTAGATCTCGCTAAAACACAATTTATGTCTAAATAATTTTTTTAGAGTGAACCATTTCGGAGATATTCCATATTCCTTGTTATTTGTATCAGTTTTGGAAAACAAAACTTTCGTGAAATGGAACATCGTTGTTCATTTTTTATATGTTAAGTGTGCAAAGAGAATGGGATCTCAAAGCTTTAAAAGATTTGACTATCGCTCAAAGTCTACTGTATTCTAATATTCCCCTTCTGCCTACAAGGAAATAAGCAGTAAGATAATTTCCGCAAATGTTTATCTCAAGTAACACGAAGAAGATATAGGAATAAGAATTTGTAAGAATAATTAGTACAAGAGTAGAGAAATTCATGTGAGTGCAACACATCGAATTTTTTACGTAATATTCCCATAACTGAACTATTCAGAGGTGAATGATAGAGTCTCCCTTCAGGTTCACAACCTGTTCAACTGCCTTACATAAGAGTTGCTTACCTTCTGGCTCAGCATAATAGTGGACACCGTCAGGTTCATGGTTGTGAAGTATTCTGTTTACGAGCAGTACTTGTTACATCAATCTTTAGATTTACTTTGCTTGTATTTTTACAGTATGCCCATAATTGAAATTCACCACTTGGAGCTCGATGAAAACGAACCTTGTACCGCTCTATCACACGTACGTAGTTACTTTCCTTTCTCACTGAATATCGCTGAATGCCTACCCCACCCTTCACTGTAACCGGCCAAGGTCGTGTGTGCAACTGGTATGTTATGTTGCCGGTCACTATTTGAAGGCTTTGGAATTCTGTTCTTTGCATGAAGTCAAAAAAGAATAGGGATTTTCAGAATTATAATTATCTGAAAGCAAAAACTAATAAACAAGATCTCAGGAATGGTCAATTCCCAAAATTATGCTTCAGTAAGATTTTGTCTATCTACTACAAAAGTAATACAAAAGTAGTCCCGAATAAAAAATACTTCAAAGGTTAAACATTCCATTTGGCAAAAATATATAAAAATTGGTATTTTAATCAAAATGGTTAGTTACTTCTGAAAAAAATAGCGAAAACTTTTGCATGTTAAAGTATATCAAACTAGGGTAATTTCTCAGTATTAAGGTTTTAATACCCTAAAAAGTAAAATTTACATGCTAAAATTTTAATTTTTTGAAAAATGCTTAATTTTAACTCTAAAAGCACGATGACTCGTAAATTATTTTTTTAAAACTGAAATGTTTACAAAAACATGGAAGTTAACTACTTATAACAA
Source organism: Tenodera sinensis (assembly GCA_030765045.1). Lineage (NCBI taxonomy): Eukaryota > Metazoa > Arthropoda > Insecta > Mantodea > Mantidae > Tenodera > Tenodera sinensis. The sequence continues at coordinate 39,679,541 of CM060970.1, forward strand.
TTTATAGTCATTTAGACAACACGGTTAACTTGGCAATAGTACTCTGGTAATTTCGCAGTAATATCTCCAAAATAACTTACGACACATTTAGTGGCCAAATAAATTTAATTTTATTAACCAAACATAATATGTAGTGACTGACAATACATTTTTTGTTACATTAGTGTTTTGTGCAAGAGTGACACAAGAAGTTCTTGCGATATTTAGAAAGTCCCTCACACTTTTCATGGAACCACTTCTTACATCCCAAACACTGTATCCAGGCCTCACCATTCACATCATTTTCATACCACCTGGAATCTTACGTCAAAGATTTGGCACAATTCTTCGGTGTCCGTGTGCGTTTCCGTGTTCATGAAGTAGACGGCCTTTCAAGTTCTCCAGTTTTGCCACTTGCAGAATTTTCCTCCAAATTATGCCCAAACACTCTTGTAGAACTTGCTGCATTCTTCCGTTTCCTCCACGGTCTTATGGGAGTGGGAAGAGGAAGGATACCTGTGGCTCTTCTTGTGGAGCATTTGATGGTCCTGGTGCTGAGGCGTTGGGTGGATCTACCGAAGCAATGGACAGCTGAAACCTTTAGGGCATCATCGGTGATGACGTTCCTGTTGAATGGATAGATTCCAGAGTTAGAGAATCCACTCATAATATTTTTGGAGTCACAGCCTCTTTCATTGCAGCTTTGAAGAGCGGGAAGAAGTAATTCCTTGTGGGCTTGTACCCACATTTTTTAGATGTCCTCGTAGATTCCCATAAAAACTTTTCTTCAAAGGACCAAACACTGACTCATCCAAAGGTTGGAGGAGTTGTGTGCAATGGGAAGGAAAAGCTACAAATATGGTTCCATAATACTATCACTAAGCGACGTTATTAATATTTTGTATTAAAATACGTTGTCAAACCTGTCGCCATTTTAAAAGCCAAACTGGCTAAGAAAAGCTTCACCGGCAAAATTATATTTCTCTTCAACCATTTGGTAGATTTTTTCACTGAGCACTCAAAATAATCTACATAATATAAAGAACATAATTACTAAACAAGAATACTTACGTTTCTTCAATTAAGGAAGTAATTCAGAAAAAGTTTCAGCACTGTTTTGCAATCACTACAAATGTTGACACCAAATCAGTTTTTAGTTCTATTGAAGCTCAACAGGGTCGCAACTAGTCCCACAGAGTGCTGCCATCTACTAGCATTTTCTTTCATGGTCAAGTTAACTCGGCTAATTTTGCAGTATGACAGAACTATAATACTGCGAAATTGTCCCTATCTTGGGGGATATTTCTTAAACATCATTGTATCCATTCTTGGATGATGCTGAATTTAAATACCAAGTTAGCTGCTCAACTGACTTCTCGTTTTTATTTTCCCCTACGAAGTAGGGGAAGTATTGTATTCGACCCAAAATTTCGACATCGATATTTAGCAAATGGGGATTATAAAATAACTCGTGGAAGCGGTATAATGAGTGTAACAAATATGTCCAGTACAATTATTGTCAATAAATAACCGTTTCGTCGAGAAAAAAAAAGTGTCAAATATTTGGAGTCATCTACTTCTTGAGGAATGGATACAAATGGTTCATTATTTCACTAACTCTAGCACAAATATTGTGTCAATAATGCTCTAATGTCTTTTTATTTCAATTTGAATGAATTTAATCACAATTTAATGTTAATGTAACATTGCCAAATCTCTCTTAGAAATTAAACTTTGCATGACATTTTAGCATTAAATTCTGATTAAATTTCTTCGAATTAAGGTAGAAATGCCTTACAGCATTGTTCATACAATGTTTGAACGACAGTTAGTGAAATAATAAACAATTTATACCCTTTCGTCAAGAAGTTAGATGGCTCCAAATAGTTGACACAATTTTTTTCGGCGAAACGACTTTTTATTGGCAATAATTTTATTGTATTGGTCATAATTGTAGAATCCCTGGTTATCGTATGGCCGAAACAGTACCTTCCAACCTGTGTAACCCTCATTAATAGCACAATTTATACTGTTTTATTTTATTTTCTAACTTAAACCCTGTTTATTATATATAAAGGAGAAAAAAACAGTTGCATCGCTACATTTTGGGCCATAACATTTCAAATATCGTGTATGTATATGTTCAGCGCGTGCAAACATTATACCTGTATATACAGGAAAAACAAGTTTATGTAAACTAGCGAAAATTGCCTCGTATATCAACATGAAAGTGATTTTCAACAACCAACCTGCTCTGTCTAATCATACAGAGTTATTCAAACCGCATGTTCTGTGTTGAACCACGAAAGTTCATTTTGACACCGCAAGTCTGTTCCTCGTATGGCACCGCAATACTAAAATCCATTTATACAAACTAACTTCTGGAAGTGGAAGAAGTTATAATTAGATAATAAACTTTGTTTTTATTTTAGGTTTGGTTCTGTGTATACTCCAGTAAAACAAAATATTACTATTTGTTCCCGATGTAACACACGCGTTATGATTTTCTGGACTTTATGGTATATACTTCCGATATAAGGCTCATTGAACAAATGCTTCTGTGCACCCTTTTGGTTTTACGAAGACTTTCCCGTAAGTGTTCATTAACTTGAATCACGAGGGTCTATACTAGCTCGCAATCTTTGATTATTTACAAGTCATCTGTTCCTGTAAGCGAAGTTTATTGTTCTTCGGTTTATTTCTAAAGTGCACTGAAAAGGGCAAATATCAATGTCCCAAATTGATGTATACACACTTTGAAACCTTGTATATCAGCAACGAAATGAGACAAAATACAATACCCCTATGGTAACGTTCTTGAAAACCAAGGAGTATTTATATGGAGCAGTCTGAAGCCATGTCACAATATCTAACTTTTAGAAGGCTATGTAGCATATAGATTAAGAAAATCAAAACCAGATGAAATTTCTTCGTTGTATGGGACATATATGTTACTTTCCTTCAGATAAAACGTGGTTTTCGTCGCTTTCAAGTCTTGTATTTTTACTTTCTCTACTGGTAAGTAGGGGAAGTATTGTATTCGACCCAAAAATTCGATGTCTAGATTTCACCGGAAATATTTGTTTTGAGACCCCCTAAATAAAAAAAAAAAAAAAAAGCATTTTTGGAAAAAGGTCCGTGTGTGTCTGTCTGTGTGTCTGTCGACAGCATAACTCAAAAACGAAAAGTAGGTTAAAAACTAAAGTTGGTATTTAAGTTTAATGTCTTTCAAGGATGCGACACGAACATTTTGAAGAAAATAGTCCCACCCTAAACTACCCTTTACGTAGAAAATTTTTCAAAAATTGTGATTTTCTTGAAAATGGCTCTACCGATTTTTATTAAAATGTCATATGTTTGAGATATTTTTATGACAAATGAAATGTATATCTTGATTTTTCTGGCTATAGTCTCTGTAGTCGTATTTACTCTGGACGAATTGTGCATAACTCATAAACCGTTAGAGATAGACCAAGTCATACTGTACAGAAATGTAGATCTTGCTAAAATACATAGTTTATGTCTGAATAAATTTTCTTGTAGAGTGAACCATTTCGGAGATATACCTTGTTATGTGTGTGAGTTTCGGAAAACTTAAAACGGAACATCGTTGTTTTGGCTTTTTATATGTTTAAGAGAACGGAATCTCAAAGCTTGAAAAGATTTGACTATCGCTCAAAGCCTACTGTATTCTAATATTCCCCTTGCACCTACAAGGAAATAAGCAATAAGATAATTTGTACAAATGTTTATCTTAACTAACACGAAGAAGATATAGAAATAAGAGTTTGTATGAATGGTTAGTACAAAAGTAGAGAAAGTCATGTCAGTGCAACACATCAGATTTTTTAATATTTATATTTAATATTTTAAACAATTGCTTCTTTACCTTCAGTAATTTAAATCTAATGGTTTGAGTTGAGCAAGCGATTTACTTGATACTGAAAATCTGCTTCTGTAACTTCAAGCTCTTATTATTGTGATAACAATGATCACGGCATACAGCTACACTTACACCGCCGGACGTCACGGAGAGTGTGTGCTACAGAGAAACCTGCGCGTGATACATATCGTGTTACTCGACATCATGTCTGTTGCCGACAGTGGAAATGTCATGTAGGATTCTATTTGGTTTGGTCGAACAATACCCTTTGACCAAATAGAAATCAATGTTGCAAAGTAATCAAAACATCCCTTGTATTAGCTTGGCTTATACTCGCACTTGAGCTTTAAGAACTCTTTTGTTATGATTTGGATTTACCTCGTTTTAAACGTTTGGTTGATTTTTAGAACCGTAGCTTTGGAGGGGAACAAAATTAAGTAACATCGTTCTGATTAAAGATAACTGTATTAAAATCATATTCTAATATAGCAAAGCTTTAAATTGCACTAAAATAAAACTTCTGTAGGACAGTAAATGACTGGTGAGCTGGTCTGCTAGTTGGAACATATAATCCTAAGAATTTCATTTCGATGGATGAAGGCTTATCCTTGCAGCTGCTTGATCAACTCTTTCGAGGTATAACGCTGAGGTCTTCAGGATTTGCCCAGTTTTCTGTCAGGAAATTTCTCTCCAGAGAAATGTTTTCGCTGCAGCTTATGACTCCTTCCTGTCAGCCACCCACGCGGAGTTGCACACTTTGGGGTAGAAATATTTGCTTCAGATATCTATGATTTTCTAGAACTATTCGCTATGGACAATTATTACATTCTTTCTGCTCGCAAAGTCGACCGTGCTTCAAATAAGAAATGAAGGAACTCCGTAAGTAATATGATTAAAATGGGCTCTAAATACTCACAAAGTATTAAAGCCTTCATGCCCTCTGTTTTCTAATTAGTAACAGTTTGTTGAAATAATAAGGCCACATGAAAAAATTGCCTACTAGTTTTAACTTCAAAACTTCCTAATTGAGCACAAAATTGCTCATAAATTACAGGAAAATATTAGCGTCTCCATAACGTGGTGATGACACTCCTGCTTTCAAAGCGGGAGACCTGGGTTCGATTTATGGGAATTTTCTTCCGTTGGGAGACCTGGTCCGTGGTGCCCTCAGCCTCTTTAGATCCCTGAGGGTCAATTGAGCTACTTGATTGAGAAGTAGTAGCCCCTGGTTGCGAAGACGCATAGGTATATGAGCGACCGGGGAGCTCATGTTCCTTCCTCCAGTACTGCACCCCATTCGTGACACCTGCGCTGTGAAGAGGTGGTGGACGCAGCGGCCGGGTGGGAGACCTTGGCCCGAAAGGGCCGTTGTGCTACGGGATTATAAGTCATACTAGACGACAGGTTTCTTTAAGGTAGCCTTAGGAATAGGAGAGAAAATTGAATCGCTCTTCAATATTCGTTAAGAATGTGCATACACATAGGTTACTGTGTTGCGTTGGAGAATTTAGTCTTCGATTTCGATACCTTGAAGGTAAAATGGCATAATTCATATTAAAATCCATTAGATTGGTAGGCCGGAGATTTCTTTTTTCTCTCCTCTGTTGCTGCTTTTTCTGTCTTCCTCTTTAGTTGCTGTTTTTATTCTGCAGAACTTCGCTCCTTGCTTTGCATAATGCGAGTAAAATTTCGTTGCGTTAAAGTTTTTATTACTGAGTCTACTGTTGTTTCATGTCTTATACTTTGCTGCAGCTCCCGTTAAATATTACCGTCAAAACTCTACAAAGCCATAAGTTTTTAATGTTTATAATGCAATGTTAAAAGTTAGCATATTATATGCTTAGGACATTTACAAAACAGTCTTTCCACTGGATGCTTTTACCTATCCATGCCTGGAAGATGCCTCTCAGTTTTCGAAAAATACTCTTTCTGTTCTCAGGAGCTCTCAAAACATGTATTTAAAACGAAATCTCGATATCAAATTTCTACGTCTACAAAGTGAGTTTTTGTGTAGATATATATATATTTTTAGACCCCGGCGCGACAGCCCACAAGGGGCCAAGGCCTACCGCCCAGCCGCTACGTCCCCCACCTCTGCCCACTACAGGCGTCATTGGTGAGGTGCAGTACTGGAGGGTGGGACGTGGTCAGCGCCCCGAGCCCTCCCGGCCGGTTATGCGGTCTTCTAGACCTGCGGCCGCTACTTCTCTATCAAGTAGCTCCTCAATTGGTCCCCCCGGGACCTAACGAGGCTGAGTGCACCCCGTGCCAGACCTCCCAGAAGGGATAAAATCCCCATGCTGGTACTGGGGATCGTACCCGGGTCCTCCGCGCCAGAGGCAAGCGCGCTACCAACTGCGCTACGGAGGTGGTCTGTGTAGATATATACCTTGCAGAATTTGTAGATTAGCTGATATTATTTTACTTAATTTGTTTTTACTTGTGACATGGAATTAAGCTTTGCAATAAATTTCAGGTTATTTTTTGCCTGAACGTTAAGTTTTAAAGTGCATATAAATGCGCATATTCCCGATGTTGCTGCACGTTTAATAATTTTTTCCATGTATCCACCACACAGCGTGTTAGGAGTATAAGTACAGATATATTGACCATTTTATTGATTACTTAAAATGTATCCACTTGAATGTGTTAATTGTTTTTTCTAATGTTCTAACGGTTTTCTCACAAACACATATAATTTACTACCTGGTGGCTTCTGCACGTTGCAACGAGCCACGAAATGAATGCCTACCAGTATAGATAATCCGAGTTGCATTGAGGTGTTCACATTGCAATATCTTACTTGCTTACAGGTAGTTTGGAGTCATTAACCTTGCACAGAGCATTCGAACAGCTACACATTTAAATAATCATGAGTGCATTGTTTTGTCATTTTGGCCTTTGGTCGCAAGGACCATTTAGTCATTCGGATGATGTAGTTTCTATTAAAACACACACACACACACACACACACACACACACACACACACACACACACACAAACTCTCTCTCAGTTACTTTTTCACTCACAATTCCAGACTCTATGGGGGATAGGGAATAATCTCGGTTAAAGAAAAATTTTCATCTTCCAGCCGGGAATCAAACCCGGGGCCTCTTAATTTGGATGTTAGTATTCTAACCACCAGACCACAGCGGCAGATAAGAGTATTTGGTAATGCAAAGGATGAGCATTTAATCCTAATTTAAATGTATTTAAACTTACTTTCTCATTTCTTTCTCTATGAAAATGTAAGTTGTAGATAACACAAAAAAAGGAAATTTGAGTACTTATGAACAGTGTCGGATTCTTCCATCTGTTATTAGTTTCGTGAGAGTGATTTAGACACGCGTTATCTTGAAGCCTGCCCCCTCCCAACAATCTGTGCTGCGCTCTCGGGGAAAATAAACACGTATGGGTTATGTGTGCCACTCGTACTTGGAGCTACTAAGCAACCTACAAACATATTGCACTTAATGACTAAAATTATTACTCTGCAAATGATTTTTAAAGCTGGTAGTTACATTATTCTGAGTTCAAATTCAAATATATGCACTTATGTTTAAATATCCTGTATAATGCATATTACTGTATGTATAAATATAAATAATAATATTACACAACATTAATATTTAAACACATTAGTCACAAATTAACCGCACAAAGAGAACGAAATTTGAAAGCTTTAAAAGATTTGACTATCGCTCAAAGCCTATTGCATCACCAAGTACAATGATATTGAGGTATAAAAATCAGAAAACGTTGACAAAAAAAAGTCTTTCTTTGCATTACATTCGGCCAGTTTTACATTTTAGTGTATGCAAATCCTGGCTTTGCTGATGGCAGAAGAAAATCTCTTTGGTTATTTGTTAAGCACTACATGCCATTGCATACAAAGTAATATATTCAATTGATCATTAATATTTCGCCGACGGCAAGTTCAACATTTATAGGTGGAGAGATTTAGCAGCAGCTTATGTGATTAGTGCAATTTATGCCCTTCCATTCGCTTGTTACAATCAGGTAATCCGTTTGACATCACAGGTAATCAGCTATTGCGCTTTGGAATCTTGCGCATTTTTTTATATTTAGGGGATTCAGTATTCATTGCCGCCGCTTTTCATCCGTACAGAGCATTCGGAACTAAAGAACCAATGATATATCGTTGAAGGTGGATAAAAATGCATTACGTGTGATATTCACATTCATTTTTACTTTCTCTACCACGTATAGTAAAGTAGAGGAAGTGTTGTATTCCACCCAAAAATTCGATGTTGAGACTTCACCGGAAATATATGTTCTGAGGCCCCATGAATAAAAAAAAAGCATTTTTAGGAAAAGGTGCGTGTGTGTGTCTGTACGTCTGTGAACAGTATAACTCAGAAACACACACTCATTGAAAGCTGACTGCCCTCACGCGCTCCACAAGCTCCTATACTGGCGATGACGTAGCCAGATCTTTCTCGAACTTCGCCTTTTCTGGAACTTGCTGGCAGCCAACTAGAAAACCCCTTTTGGTTCTGCCACTCTGTTGTCACGTGTTTGCTGGCGTGAGTGGTGTGGAGCAGCTTGACCTTGAGTGCCTTTGATACTGGCCGCGCTAGTGTGTGTTATGAGGTCGCTTAACCCCGACCGTCCTTTGTTGTGCGGCGCCGGTGGCGTTACAATATATTAAAAGTTAGAAATTTTGATATAGTTCTAACACAACTTTCCACCATGACAACTCCAAGGGGAAGTGGATAAAAAAACAGCATCATCGAAAAAAGTATTTTACCAGAAGAACCAACAGCCTATAAGTACATGCACCTATGCACTCTAGATGCAGGAAAAGAGAAAGTAGTTTGAGGCATGCGGGATGCAGCAAAGTAGGAAAGACAGGAAACATATCTTATGTTAATAACCAAATTAACTTCTTGCGTGTTGTAATATTAATGTTATAACTGTTTTAATAACAAAATTGGTTACAAATTATAAACCATCACACTTCGGCGCTATGCTATGACAAAATATATAACAATTCTAGTTTATGTGAAGCACAATCATGTTATAAAGAAAATGCATAGAACAAAACATGTCAAATTAGAAGAGAGTCATGCAAAACAGAATTACGTGGACATTTCCCGACACTTTCTATTTTGTTTTACTTTAAATAGTTTATCAATGTTAAGGCGTTCTGTCTGGGAAATTTGTAATCGAAGGATGCATATTAGATTGTGGTCTGACAAAGTAATTTGGGATTCGGACGTGGCTAATTTCATGACAGAATCAGACAGAAACACTGGCTGCTCCGTTTTACTTGAGAGCAATCCTCCAGTTCCGTATTCATAGCACTGTTTATGTAGCCAACATGATATTACACGGCTCTCCCTCAACGTCACACGAACCACTATCCGTGTCAAATGTGCATATCGCAGTGGCCACTAGGAGCGCTGTACAACGCAGCCTTATCGTGAGCTTGTGCGTGAAAGAGACAGACATATTACCGTGCGCACAGCGTAAGAATAGCAGATTGAAGCTGTCTTCCTCTGTCCTAGACCTACCAACACGACTGTCCACCTTAAGGCCACATGGGTGTGGCATAAGTGAATATGGGTAGTTGATGTGACGAGCGTAATGCTTTCCCCAGCTGTAATGTTTGTTTTCGTGATCTACAGACCGCTATCTATTGTATCTCCTCAAGTGCACCAGGCTGCTGAGGCTGGTCAAGGTATATGTGGGTGGAATAATATGCAACTCCATGGACAGGTTAGAACCCAAACAAGGGGAAACAGATCACAATGTTACAACTCCCCTAGGCAACAGCGTAGGACCATATCAAGTATTACCTGTGCAATATTTAGCTGGAATCGGTGTAAAGCTATGGCTATCTGGTCAATATAAATAAAAACATCACTTATTCAGTAGATTTATATAGACCAACAATCAGTATTTGTGCTTATATGACTAAAAACACAGCAGAGGTACTATTCTAAAAACTGATGTTTTGAATCGGTAATACTCTGAGAGGAAAACCACCAGAAAACGCAGCCAAATCACTAGGTTCTATCCATTACCGCTAAGGTTTTCGGTGAAGACGTTCTCACTCAGACGTGTTGTTAGAATAGGGTATTTTAAACGTGGCGCTGTGAAGTTAGTTATTTTGAGGTTAGTTATTTTCTCATTCTTGCAGTTGGTAGCGATTATCTACGGTTGGTAGCATTGGCTAGTATTCCGTAGCACATTCGGTCTAAAAGCTGACGCATAAGTGATTTGATTTTGAACAATGCAAGTAAAAAAGTAATTATTATAATGGAGAACGTTACGGCCCATTAGGCTTGAACAGATGACTTCGCACGCCACCACAAGATGGCTGTCAAGCTGGAATGAAGCATCTGCGTACGCCGCGTGGGATAATTAGTACACTCGGGAACATGTACGCCTAGGTCAGGTAACGTTTAACAGAGTCTGACGAGTACTAAAAAATAAAATTATTAAGAATAATAGCAGTGAAAATACCTAAAAGTATATCTCATGTGTTGCGCTCACGTGACTTTTTCTACTCATTCTTGTACAGACTATTCTTACAAATGTGTATTCTTCTATTTGCTTCATGTTAATCGGGATAGACATTTTGTAGTAATGGTTTTATTACATACTAGCTGACATACCTGACGTTGACAGTGGGTTCACGATTCATCCCTAAGATTTTCGGACATAGGTTGCACTTGCCAAATATCCTTGTGTTTCTTTGGAGACTTTACTGTGCTTTTAAAATGGGAAGCAGTTTGTCCTTGAGCGTCTCCAGGCCGGTAACCAATCGGAGTTCTGCTGTGTTGTCATATTGCTTTCCCCTTAAGTGGGGCTTGACGCGCGCCAAGAAATATGAAAAGTGGGGGTAATGAGCTTGCAACCTGTGCATGTAAACGTATCTCATTGGGTGCAGATAAGAACTCTTCCCATTTGAAAAGCACAGTAAAAAATATTACATTTAATTACAACTCTTAGGATACTATAAGGAATAAACAATAAATAAAAACACCGGGAAGACACTATGCAAAAGCACTGTTGAACAACCACAAATACCACAGGAAGAAAAGTGAATGCAATACGTTGTATTTCTATTTCGGTAATATAGAAAAGTGTACGAATTGTTTGTAACACATGTGAATGTGTTACGTAAAAGGAAAGTGAGTTGAGAAAACCATGCGAATGTAATACGTTACATTTATATTTTAATTCATATAGAAAGTTGTATGAATTATATATTGAAGAGCGAGTAGAAAAGAACATGTGAATGTGTTACATAAAAGTAGCGCAGAGAAAACCGTGTGAATGTAATACGACGCATTTATATTTCAAATATATAGAACATTATATGTATTGCTTGTAGAAGTGGTAGCAGAGAAAGAGATATGGTTGTGTTTCGTAAAAGAAGAGTCAGTGGAGAAAACTATGTGAATGTAATACGGTGCATTTCTATTTTAGACATAGAAAATTGTATGAATCGTATGGTAAAGGACAAGAAGAGAAGGATATGTGAATGTGTTACGTAAAAGAAAAGCGAGTATAGAAAACCATGTGAATGTAATACATTGCATAGTAAAAGGGATAGCATAAAAACCTTCTCTATGAAAAAAAACATGTATATTTGCCAGTGTTTATTGCATTCGGATGAATGGTGTAGCAGCCCATAAAGGGCAACAGCCGTAAAGAGCTACTCCGCCCTGGGGCTAGTTAATTCATTCATGAATGACACAGTTTGTTGACCATAATAGGCATTCTGGATTACTGTTCGCATTAGTAAAGCACCAGAGTGGGCAAGCGAAGTCTCGGCGAAAGTTGAGCTAGATTAAGCGAATGTGAAAATTGAGTTAAGTGACAATTTGAAGAAGAAAAAACTGGACCACGTCACAATATTATGGGTATGCCAATTGAAAATCTTGAAGATAAATACATGGAAATAAAAAACGTAAATTTGATTTGTACTATTTCTTCCCGGTTATTGCTTTCTCTTCTGGTAAGTAGAAGAAAGTATTGTATTCCACCCAAAAATTTGATGTCGAGATTTCACTGGAAATGTATGTTTTGAGCCCTCCAGAATCAAAAAAGAGCATTTCTAGAAAAGGGTCCGTGTGTGTGTGTGTGTGTGTGTGTGTGTGTGTGTGTGTGTGTGTGTGTGTGTGTGTGTGTGTGTGTTTCAGTCTCTGGACAGTATAACTCAAAAACGAAAAGTCGGTTAAAAACCAAAGTTTAATGTCTTTCAAGGATGCGACACCCTAAACTGCCCTTTACATGGAAAATTTTTCTAAAATTTTGATTTTCTTGAAAATGGCTCTAATGAATTTTATTAAAAGGCCATATGTTTAAGATATTTGTATGACAAACTAAATGTATTTTGAATCTTCTGGCTATAGTCTAGGTACATAGACCTATTTACTCTGGATGGTTTTGAATAACTCGTAAACCGTAAGAGATACAAAAAATGTAGATCTTGCTAAAACACACAATTTATGTACTTTATTTTTTTTTTTTTTAGAGTGAACCATTTCGGAGATATTCCTTGTTATTTGTGTCAGTATATCCTGCCACAAACCTCAAGAATTTCATTTCCGCAACTTTTATCTCACATCTTTATTTAGAGTGCAACACTCATAACCGTATAATAGCACTGGAACTGGTAAAATTTTATAAAATTTCAATAAGGTTTCTTGGCTGACATTTGTTTTTTTCTTATTGAACTATTCCAGTTGCTTCACATATCTGTTGAAACAAATTTAGTTTTCTGTTTATGTCTTTTGTTCTATCCTTGCCAATGAAAACTTCCAAATCCATAACTTGTTCTACAGATGCATTATCAATAATAATTTTAGTGTAAATTGTCCTCAGAAGATGATATAACTGGTTGATCTCTGCAAAAATTAAAGTGTCCAAATTTGTATTATTTATTTAAAATCATTAATTAAAATAGTTTGCCAATTGCGAATGATATCGTTTAAATAAATATTAAATAATGCGGGTGAAAGTGAACACCCTTGTCGGATACCTTGATTTATTTCAATGCTTTCTTCTGAGACTTTACCTCCACTTTTAACTCTTATCTTTTTTCCTAAATATAGAGTTTCTATTGCACATATTCCATGGTTAGGAAAACCTCTGTCCATTATTTCCCACATTTTATATCTATTTACTTTGTCAAATGCTTTGACGTAATCTATGAAGGCTACATAAAGTGGAAGATTATACTCCTTCCGTTTTTCAACTATATACTCGGGTTCGAAATGTTGGGTCCTGTTAGGGGAGTAAGGGGCAGGGGAAATATGGTGTTGTGGTGTAATTGTAGTAATACAGATCCACATACGCATACTAAACGTAGGATTAACCTCGAGTTAAATCCAGAAATTACAGGACGCCGTGCTGCGTTGCGACTTGCTAAGGCCTAACAGCCCCGCTCGCCTCATACTCGTTTTTGCGTGCTTGTCCAAGATAAAACTCGCAGCCACTATTGTTGTATAACGAAATGTTATGTGTTGACGAAAAGCGCCTCTGTGAATTTTCCTCTTACCTAAATCAGATGTGGGCGGAAAGACTGTTGACGAAATGTCGATAGTCATACTGTCCCTTGATCAAAAAAACGTACCTATACGAATGCCCTATTAGCGTGGTACTGTTGAATAAATCTCCTGACTGTGTAGCAGCCCCAAACAAGTAGCAAAGGGAGAGCTGCAGAAACGAAGAAACCGCCGCCACCACTACTACTACTGCTACTACTACTAAACAGTAGGCGTCCCTGGTGATGATCAGAACTACATGGAGCTGTGCATTGGTTGAATATGGACTAAAAAATGTTACCAAAATAGTCTCCGAATATGTTTCTTGAGCACTACTTCATATACAGGCCTTAAATATTAAAATTTCTGTATAAATGAATAAATAATTTCATACAGTTTTAAAAAACTGGAACATTTATTTTAGGTACTGAGGGGAAGGTTCCAAAACAACCTTAATTGTAATTAATGTTTGAAAACCTCACTGGGAAAATTTCAATGATACCTCTGAAGAACATTTAATTAATTATTAGTATGTACATGTCATGCCTTGGCTGTCATTGTTTCTGTGTCCTTTCAACCCGTAAGCATTTGGATTTGGAAAACTAATTAACAGACTAGAAGCAAACTTTATTGTATAATGAAATAAATAAATAATGAATAGCATGTTGAAGGACGAATATATACGTGTGTGTGTGCGTGCGTGTGTGTGTGTGTGTATGTGTGTGCGTGTGTGTGTGTAGTATATATGGATGTTAGAATGTATGAAGTAGATAAACTCCAATGCTGGTTGATCGTTCACCGTGAAAATTGCACTAATCTAAGTGTTTTTCTTGGAGTTTTTATGCTATCCATTTTATTATGCAACGTATTACATTCATATGATTTTCTCTATTCGCTTTTCTTTTACATAATACATTCGCACTCCTCCTTCTACAAAAAAGTCATTAAATTTGCTATATGTTTCAAATAGAAATGCAACGTATTGCATTCGCACTGTTTTTCCTACTCACTTTTCCTTTATGAAACACAATCATACTTCCTTCTCCACTCCCTCTTCTGCAAACAATTCATAAAATGTTCTAAAGTAAGAACAAATTAGAAACTAAAAACTTCACTTATCTTATTGTTTTGGTGCTAACCCTGGGGTTTCAAGCTGTGTCCAGCTCATTCTCAAAGCCCAGGGTTAGCACCAAAACAATAAGATAAGTGAAGTTTTTAGTTTCTAATTTGTTCTTACTTTAGAATCTTGTTGCTTCACTGTTAATAGCTTCAATTTTTCCTTATTTATCATAAAATGTTCTCTATATGATTCAAATAGAAATGCAACGTATTGCATTCACGTGGTCTTCTCTACTCACTTTTATTCCTGTAGTATTTGTAATTGTTTAACAGTGCGTTTGTATAGTGTTTTTATTTTTTGTTGAATTTTTGTACTTTATAAGATCCTAAGTATTCAAATCTTTGTATTTTTTAAATGTCTCCAAAGAAACACAAGGTTATTGGGCAAGTGCAACCTAAGTCTACAAGTTGTGGTAAATGGTTAAACCACGGGCAGCGCCGGGTATTTCAGCCAGTGTGTCACATATTTTAAGTTACTTTATAAATAGCCCCTTGAAGCGAATAGTGAACTAGCCCTATTGGAGTAGTGCAAGGGGGTCGCTAAAAATGAGTAGTAACGTCATGTGGCTGTTACACATCAGAGGTTAAAAACCGCTGGAGAGCGACAGATGCTGAAGAGATACAAGAACTGATAGCATGTGGTTGTTAATTATGATTTAAATAAAAAGCGAGCTGGTTGCCGTTATGCGCATCCTCCCCGTCTCTGGTGGACCGCTCCGCTCGTTCTACCAAGTCAGGCGATCGATGACCATTCCTGCAGCTTCACCTCAACACCAAACTAGTGTCTCATTCCCTTACTTGCCTTCCGCAACTTTTGCCGTCACATCCCACCACTTATAAGGCCATGCTCTCATTTTAAAGCCTATTATTACACGAATTTAGAGCCACAAAAATTTCTATAAACTTTAGTTTGTGTTGTTTATTTCTCTGCGCAATAATATTAATTACAACACACAATACTGAAGCCCTAGTAACTTAACCCACAACAGAAATAATTGCTATTACACAACTAGCGTTGCCCGAGGCTAAATTATTTTTCCCTACAACTATTAGACTTAGTTGCATATTGTAAAGACCCCAAAATGAATAGACACCGAGAAAACATTATGCAAAAGCACTGTTGATCAACCCCAAATACCACAAGTAGAAATGCAGATAGAGAATGCTGTGTGAATGTAGGCGTTGCATTTCAATTTCAAACAAATGGAAAATTGTATGGATTGTTTTTAGAAGAGGAAGTAGAGAAGGAAATGCAATGGGCTTCATAAAAAAACTGTGTAGAGAAAATCGTGTGAATGTAAGGTGTTGCATTTCTATTTCAATTATAGAAAGTTATACGAACTATATATTCAAGGGCGAGAAGGGAAGGATATGTGAATGTATTTACGTAAAAGAAAAGCGAGCAGAGAAAACCATGTGAATTTTATGTTGTATAGTAAAATGGATACAAGCCTTCTCCATGAAATATATATATATACACATATATATACACATATACACATACATATTTACATTGGGTGTCCACCAAAAAAAAAAAAACACCGACAACGCCTAGTGTGTTGTCCGGGATGGCAAACTGGTCGGTTCACAAATAAAAACCCCTGTCCGGAAATGCACTGTTTGGGCGTTTGAGGAAAAACGGTTTTGACAATTTGTGACTTTGTGTTTCTTTAAAAGCTTTTAAAAAACATTACTTAATAACTCAAACAGAGCTAATTACAACTCTTAGGATACTGCAAAAACAAAAAAATAAACTAAAATAAATACATATAAACGCCGTGAGGACACTATATAAAGCGCTTTTGAAGAACCACAAACACCACAGGAATAAAAGCGAGTAGAGAAAACTGTGTGAATGTAATACCTTGCATTTCTATTTAGAAAATTATGTATATTGTTTGTAGAAGAGTGAGTAGAGAAAGATATGCAAATGTGTTACGTAAAAGAAAATTGAGTGGAGAAAATCGTGTTACATTTCTATTTCAAACATATAGAAAGTTGTATGAATGGCTTATAGAAGAGGGAGTAGAGAAAGACACGTGATTGTCTTTTGTAAAAGAAAAATGAGTAGAGAAAACCGTGTGAATGTAATGTTGCATTTCTATTTGAACATTAGAAAATTATGTGAATTATATGTAGAAGAGTGAATAGAGAAGGACATGTGAATTTCTAACGTAAAAGAACAGTTAGTACAGAAAGCCATGTGAATGTAATACGTTGCAAGTAAAATGGATAGCATAAAAAACTTCACCATGAAAAACACTTAGTTTTGCCAATTTTCATGGCAATCGGTCAACAGATGGAGTTTATTATTTTCATAAATACCAACATACATTTTTACTTTCTCTACTGCGTATAGTAAAGCACAGAAAGTATTGTATTCCACCCAAAAATTCGATGTCGAGATTTCACCGGAAATATATGTTTTGAGGCCCCCTGAATAAACAAAAACATTTTTAGAAAAAGGTGCGTGTGTGTATGTGTTTGTGTGTGTGCGCGCGCAAGAGCAAACAGGACTACATGGGCTATAGCCAGAAATTCTAAAGATACATTTCATTTGCTATAAAAATATATTAAACATGTGGCATATTAATGGAAATCGTTAGAGTTATTTTTTAAAAAATCTAAATTTTCGAAAAACTTTCCATGTTAATAGTAGTTTAGGGTGAAAGAAGTTTCTTTAAAATGTTCGTGTCACATCCTTAACCGACGTTTCGTTTTTGAGTTATCCTGTTTTTTATTCAGGGGGCCTCAAAACATATATTTCCGGTGAAATCTCGACATCGAAATTTGGGGTCGAATACAATACTTCCGCTGCTTATTATACGTAGTAGAGAAAGTAAAAATAACTAGAGGATATACACGAAGCCATTAATTACAATGTTGCGCAATCAACGAGAACCGGCACATTCAACTAAATTATTAAAACCCCTTACAGCTTTACAACGTAATCGCAATTATTTAATGTCCTGCAGCAACAATTTTATATGCCTACCTTTTATCGTATAATAAAAGTTTTACGTAGGGCTATTTTCGGTTTCAGCACAAAAGCGCCGCTTTATTCTTAACCTGAAAACGAGTATAATTGTTGAAGAATGGGTCGGGAAAATCATGTGACTATAACAGATTCTTTTTTCTTTAGTTCCCTTGTATTAATTTTCTTTTCCAACAACGTTAATAGGATGATTACCAAGATTGTCTGTCAGTGCGCAGATGTGCTCCCATAACGAGAATTATTCTACCGCAGAGAAACCAAATTACCTGCGGAATGAGCGTGGAGACATTAGCATGATGGTACCCCCCGCCCTTAGGGAAAAAAGGAATTTCGTGTCAACACTAACTCTTTTTGTTCGTGAAAGAAGAACAAATTGGTGCATGTAACACGGACTTAAAACGTAATTCGTCGTGTTATGATGGAGTGCCTGGCTTTTTTGTGAGCTATTGATTAAATGCACCCATAAAATGTGCTATGTTCTCAGCTGTTTCAACAGAAGCGAGAGATAACTCCGAATTAAAGTGTTATATATACCACAAAAACATTTGAACGGCGTTTGTAAACATTCAGGCAGCCGGGAAAATGAGAAGATTAGATTTTTGGTTGACCTCATATTCTTACCGTTCAACAGATAGAATCACTTCGTGGTCTAAAACTAATACTGTATTTCCACACTAGGCCGGAAATAGTATATTGGGTACCCAAGCATTCGAGATCTGATAAGTAACTTACAGTTCGTGGTTAGTCAATTACTTTTTTGCAATACTTGAAAAACTCGTAAAAAGCAATAATAGATCAAAATTGCCTTTCCATATTTCATTTAACATTAAGAAAAAATGAATTCTCTATGTGAACAAAATGAAAAGCTACATCTAAATTATATGGGCAAAGCCTCCTTATCCAGTCTTATTAATGAATTTCGCAATAGATTCTTTACTTGAAGTAGCATATGTCTTGGTTTTTAGGTTATTTGCTAGGTGTTCTGTGGTTATTTGTTTATGTAGCCGAATTGTATCTTACAACTTTTGATATTTATTATCAAATCAGTTATCATTAATAACTTATTTTTAGGTTAGTATGCTGTTGGGTGTGACGTCATTTCTTACTGGTACCGTAAGTATTAGTTACGTCATTTCCTCCTGGTACCGTAAGTATTAAAGACCAGTTTTAGCCTTCTTGCCATGATAATTGATAAATGAATTGTAAATTTAGCTTGCACTACCAAATATGTGTTCGCAATGATTAACTTACGTATCAAGTATTGCAAAAAGGAGTTTTACGATTAAAAAGTTCATATAAATAAATAAAAAGGAACGAAAGCATCTGTTCAACTTCACAATCCGTCGTAAATCAAGCATGTATTACACAATGTCCTTCCCAAGTTGGTATACTTTGAAAATATTAAGTCGAAAAATGTTGTTGTTGTTGTTAGCTAATGCTGGATTTCTGACAATGAAGTCATTAATCCTCTTGCTCTCCAATATTTTTCACTGAAGATATTGAAGAGAGCAATAGCAGTAACAGTAACCGCTTTTTAGAGAGCACCATATTTTTATGTTTTGGCGGTCACATCGCTCTCTCACAACCCCCAGAATGTCTGGAGGACCACACCTGTCGTTGGTTTACGAGTCTCACCGACCTGACCGGGAAAATTATCAAAATAAATTCACCGACCATATCCTCTGATTACCAATCAGAGGACGTATTACATGCCATGACAGGTCAGCATGTTAGAGGTTAAAATTTTATAGAGGAATTAGAGAAATGGAGAGGTTGGAAAAATAAAGACTCCTAGCCCTCGGGAACCCTAATAGCATCGGGGTCGGAAGAGAACAAGAGATGACCAAGGTAAGGTCAGATAGAAAAGTTACAGTGAGGAGCAAAACACCAGTAAGTGGAAGTAATGTTCTGCTCAGCTTGGGTACCTTGTGGTCGCTATTCACATATCCCCTAGACGGAGACCTCTGAGTCTTATGTTAACAATATTAATGCACTCGATATATTCGGAATATATAAACAAATGTTTAGGTTTATCTCACAGCAGATAAAACGTGCGGATATAATATGTATTAGCTTTCTTCACAACAAAGGAAATTTGTTCTCAATACGAATTCACAACATCTTTGCACCTCCCTAATAACCAAGTTGTCGACGGGCCCTTAAACCCAACACACACTCTTTGCACCTTCACAGTTGTGATTCTGAGTACCCATTTCACAGTTGAATCTGACTCTGTCTCTCACTCTCTCTTTGAAGAGTAGCAGGGTGTCATCAATAAAACCACTGGATGTACCAGCAGGACCAATTAAGTGGCCACTCGTTCTTATAGGGTCTTTTGTGGTGCTTTCAAGCATACCGTCATACCAGCCCTTTGACATAAAGAAATGTTTACGTTTAGATTTGTTATATCCAGATCTAAAGGCACTAAACGCTAAGTCGAAAAATGTAAATATACTGTAACAACTGAATAATGCAAAAACGCTTTATGATAAATAATGCTATCAGTGATTTTCAATTTATCTACAGAATTTGACAGTCAGAGTTGCATTTAGTAAGACTATAGCCTATGAAACGTTATTTAAATGCTGCATTGTAATTACTAACCTCTTAAAAGAAACATTTAGCAGGTACGCATGCATCAGTGTCCATTTGCACGGTCTACAAGATTATCATATTGAGCTCCAATCGTTTAAGATGCTGGTAATGTCAGTAGTTGGAGTACCTGCTGTTAATTTCTAATTTCGTTCAATACAAAACTTTTCAAACTGATTCCAAACATATTGCCTATTGTATTCTATGTTCTAAGATTTTAATCTTCAAATTATTTCATCTATTTCAGAATTAGATGCTTAAGCGAAGCGAGGGTCAGTCACTTTTGTATTTAAACCTAGCGGCTCTGTTACATCAAATACGTAAGCTCTTGTTGCATCTGTAATTTAGAGTGGCTAAATTCTCTAACCTGATCACAACATAAGAAAAGCAGCGGAAGTGTTAACTAAAATTCAGAAGAGGTTATATTGAAATTTGATAACTTTTTCGCGAATGAAGGCTGTTATTGATATTTGTTATGCACATGGTTGATTGATTTCAACAAGTCACGTATGAGTGGAATAATCAACTTAAATTGCTATGATGGCTCATTATAAGTCTGGTAAGGTTATCATGCAGGAAAAATAGATATTTTACTTAGAGCAATTTCAAAAAATAAGATATTACAGTATCGTTATCTAAATTGAAATGAAATAAAACTTGAAATTAAAGTTATTTGATGCTACGTAAATAATGGAGTCTACAGGATCTGATCCTATTCTATAGTCCCGGAAACATACTGAATACACTCAATACATAAGACAGTTCTTTTTCCAGATGTCCTTACTCATATTTCTAGTTGCCCTTTATAACCAAACGCATATATATCCAGCGTCACACTTGCCATGAATTTTTTAGAATTGAATGAATCACACAAACACATGCATACACATTCTTGTTACTTCAAATTTAATAACAACTCGTTGACTACAAGTTCTTTAAGGGGATAAGGAATGCCCTAT
Organism: Tenodera sinensis; assembly: GCA_030765045.1. NCBI lineage: Eukaryota > Metazoa > Arthropoda > Insecta > Mantodea > Mantidae > Tenodera > Tenodera sinensis. Next base: position 39,700,593 of record CM060970.1, read on the forward strand.
CTTGACACTGTTAAAATGTGTCATATATAAGGAACATTTTTTAAGTAACTATGCGACCTAGAAAGCTGAAACTGTTACAGTTTGTAGGTGTAATATTCTTATAATAACTGAAATAACAGTTCTTCAAAAGTTGAATAGTCCTTGAAAAATAACTTTTTTCTTTTCACATTTTTTCCCACAACTTAGAGTACATATTTGTTTAAAATTCTACCTTTATCTCAGTGTATGTGAAATACCAACACAAACATCTAAAAATTTCAGAACAAAATATTAATTAACGACTGAGAAAAATGTTATGTGAGCAAAATTTGAACTTACGAGAAATAAACTCCTCAGCTAAAACATCTAGTCCCCAAACATTGGTTTTATTTCTTTCATTATGGCAAGTGACAAACTTTGAGGATGGTTATATTTATCCCCTGTGTCCAGCCGTCTGTTGTATTTATACCAACTGTCTGCATCAGCTGGACACAAATAATTGAGTTGCCTTTGTCGACAATGTATGGAAATAAACTGCCCATACCAATTTTCTAATTCATTTCTACACTTTCTGTAGTTTGTCTTATTGCAAGACACATCTCTGCAGCCTCCCAATGACATCATCTGTCAGTCCACGCCTTCCATCAACTGTTTTTCCATCACTAAGAACTTTTTCCTCACCTTCAGTTTTCTTAGTCAACAGCCCATCCTCTTCTGGACATGACCCACACATTCAAATTTTTCAATTCTTACATATTTTCCATATGGCTGTAGTGCTACAACTTCATTATGTACTTTAGTGCCACCACATCTTAAGGGACACTGGGAGTGAAGTTTTTGTCAAAATTGTCAAAAAGTCGAAAATTGTTTTTTTACCCTAAAATGTTCCTGGAACACCTGTGCATTTGTGTCAGCTAACATTTTTCATATCCCCCACTCCATGTGATCATTATGGCTCTTTCAAATAGTGTTCTTCCCTTAACGTACACAGCATGCTCCTATATAAAAGCTGTTTTTCTCAAAACTACATTTCTGCATATTCCAAAAGAAGGTCGCACCTGAGTTTTGCTTTAAATTCAATGAAAATTTCCAAAAGTATTCATAAATAGCAGCTAAACAAAACTATCATTCAATATTGATGTTATCATTAACATGAATTACAAAAACATTTTTCTGGTATGAAAAAATCAATAATTTTTAAGATTAAATTTTCTTTGTTATTAAAAAGATATGCACAGCATAGTCAGCAAACGTATTTGAAATATCTGTTCATGCAATTGTTACCCATGTTTTAGAGTACCAGTTCTGCCAATATAAATGAATTTTGAAAATTCAATAGACGCGAGCTACATTTTGAAAATGTGCCAATTAAATTCATAAAATAATTTATGTATCATAAACGAATTATCCAATTTTAATGAAATTTGGTGTGCCTCCTATTCTCATATACATACAAACACAGTGAAAATTTCAGAAAAATCTATCAAGAAATGTGGAACTTTCAAATTTCACTCCCCATTTAAGTGCAGCGTTCTCCAAGGATGCGACATGAACACTTAAAAAAATCCCCCCATTCCAATCTATTCTTTACCTGGAAAACTTTCCTAACGAACCACTAACGATTTTTATTAAATTACTGCATGTTCAAGATATTTTCAGGACGAATAAAATGTATATCTTGAATGTCACAGAAGTCTTCATTCTTAAGGAATTTTGCATTGGTGATTAACTGCAAAAGGAGTTAGGCAAAATCTTACTGCACTAAAAATGTAGATCTCGTTAGAGCAGATCTTTTTCTTTTTTATTCCTTGTTAGTGTTGAACTTTCCAATACTTTTCCCAAATAGAAGATCGTAATTCTTTTTCCCTCCTCTTGTTCATGCAAAAAGAACCAAATTTCAAAGCCATCACATGCGACCAGCTCTTAAAATAGTGGTGCTAATGGAGGGAACACGAGGTTTAATCCATCTCCCTGGTTTACCTACTGTCCAAGGATCTTTATTCCCTTAGCAGTGTGTCGCCGTGAAGTCCGAGCACTCTTCCACACTGGCAGTTGTTCTAAACCTCCTACAGTACACGAACTTATTGAAAACATCATACAAGAAAGCGCAAGGATTCCTGCTGAGATATGCTGCCTGCTTGAGAGCAAAAGGTCAATATTTCCAGCAGCTACAATAAGGTAAGGGTTTTAACGCGCCTCTGACGGCACAATTCGGTTAGTTCGCGCAGTGGGGAGAGGCCGCGAAGCTGGTTACCATATTTCAAAGACCCTATATGTCAGCCCCGTTCGACTAGGACTTCCTCTAGCTTCTGGCTGGCCAAATTGACACGTAAAAGTCCCAGAATATTTATACCTATTGTGTTTTTCATAAAGTTTCTACAAATTATTCATATAAAAGTCTTATTTCTACCTAGCTCTTGCAATTCATAATAAACATGTTTATGTACATTAACTAGAAATTATAACAATACACATTTTGCTGTAGGTACACAACAGTCTACAGGAGGTTGAGAAAACAAACCAGATATTTAAAAATCTGATGTGTTACTCTCACACGACTTTCTCTACTCTTGTACTAACCATTCTTATAAACTCTTATTCCTATATCTTCTTCGTGTTATTTGAGATAAACATTTGCAGAAATTATCTTATTGCTTATTTCCTTGTAGGTACAAGAGGAATATTATAATACAGTAGGCTTTGTGCAATAGTCAAATCTTTTAAAGCTTTGAGATTCTGTTCTCTTTGCACACTTAACATATAAAAAATGAACAACGATGTTCCATTTGACAGAAGTATAAGTTCTCCAAAACTCACACTAATAGCAAGACATACCTACGTATCTCCGAAATGCTTCACTATACAAAAAAAAATTTATCTGAACATAAATTATGTGTTTTAGCAAGATCTACATTTTTTGTACAGTACAGTACAAGTATTGGCTAATTCAAACAAATAATAAAGACTATCTCGGAAATGGTTCACTCAAAAGAAAAAAGAAGCATTTGCCATAAATTGTGCGCTTTAACCAGATCCGCAATTTTTATTTAGTAAGTTTTTGTCTGTCTCTTATTGTTCGCCATTAATGCAAAAATCATCCAGAATGAACAGGTTTTGAAGACATTTCCAGAAAATTCAAGGCACGACTGAGAAGCTGGCATGGAATCGCCTGTTTGTGTTCGTCATAGGATAGTGACTTCTTGTGATTCACCCTCCGGCTTATAGAGGAGATGGGGAATAGCAGCTAATTACGTAAGTGTCTCCAAAGAGACAAGGTTGGGCATCACTGCTGAATACAGTTTCAACTTTGCTGATACATTTTATATCAGATAGCCCATGGAAAGGACGCGCTTTTAAAACAATACTTTCGGAGCAATTTAAAGAGCACTTATGTACTTGCTTGTTTGCCACTGGCTACCATTTTCAAATTGAACTTAATTTTCTTAAATCTTTTCATTCATACGTTGCAGATAAACCTATGAAAATCGAGGAAGGCGACTCGCAATTGAGATGTTACGAGATTTACGTTTTCTTCTTTTTCCTTCACCTAACGAAAATAGGATTTGACATTTCAGTACCAAGATTCAAAATTTCATCCACAAAAAAAAAAAAATAGAAATAAAATACATAAAGATGATTAAACAACTCAAGTATTTTTTCGACAACACACTGAATAGTGCACACTCAAAGAACAGCCAGCACTTCCACGATCCCAAAAGTGCACATTCCAAATAAATGAAAATCAAGAAAATAGATGGCACAAGAAGATGTCTAAGCAACTAAGGTCATTTATTGACAATTTCCTCCAGTATAGAGGTATTTTTAAAGGTGGCAAGTGAGGTCATGCAAATTGATGCGGGGTAACGTCTCTGTTTCCTTCCTTGAAATAAACAAGGCCCTGCTGATAATGCGAGCGGGCGCTGTGCCTAATCACGTAGTGTTCCCGATGTTTACTGAACGTAAGTCGGAGATATGCTAACCTGACACTCCAGTGGTCTTACAAATACAAAAGTGAACTCGATCATAAACCGACTGCGCAGCTATCGGCCATTCGCCACGTCTAAAAAGACCTCTGTACATATAGATGGCTTTAATTGTGCAACTAAAGCCATCTATATAGCACATACTGACTCAGATGAATGATGATCCTATGGTAACTGTCTTAAAATTATGACAACGAAGTTACAACAATGTTATACAAGAGCCATTGCTGTAAAAAAACTATAACTAAAAGTTTGAAGTGGGTAATCGTAGTCTTTACGTCAAAAACTAATAAAATACTACAACTATGGGCATTGCCACTTGGTAGTAATATTATATAATGGTACTTCTAACTATAGATTTGCTATACTGCGACTAATACTCAGAAAATAGTGATGAGATTATGGACCACACCTTCTACTGGCACACCCTTTGCATGCAACTTAATGTAAGGTTGATCCGACATTCGGAAATAATATACAACTATAAATAATGACGTGATATATTGTGTAACCTAACTATTAGGTACTTAGTTCTTACGGAAGAAGATTTAGTTTTAAACTATAGTGAACCCACTCCATAAAATAGAACAGCCATATCATTGTTGCCAAGCCAAACGCTCGCCCTATTCAGGACTCTCCATAGTGTTCGCTAGATGTATTCTTGTTTAGCATTGAATTCACGTTTGATGCAAAGTGAAATAAATTAAAATGAAAAAGAGAAAGCAGAGGCAAACTGAGTAGCAAATTGCAGAGCATTGCATGGCTAGTGTAGCAAAAAATTGTCGTCACACGTAGGAAAACAAATGAATGTTACTACCGCGTATCTCTGGACATGTTACAACCTTGTTGCCACAAAACTTCCACTATTTTCTCAAGCTGACCGCACCATGGAAATATAAATACAGCGCAGGATAACTGCTTGTTGACAGATTGTTTTGTTTCCTTATATGGCCGCCTTAGCTACCCTAGTCATATCGGGTTGAAGATTTTAAGGATAAAGGAAGAGAGATAAAACTCTATATATGGGGTATTAACCCATTAGCTTAAATCTAGTTTTCTTCCCTACGTTTTGGTGTAAGGTCTTCCAACCAACGCATGAGCTCATTGATGCTAAGTCAATACGGATCAAATTAGCCTGATAGCAAATAAAATAGGAGGCTTTTCGTGCAAGTTTCTCTCTTAGCCCACAAACAGAGCATAAGATAGCCCTCTATAAAAGAAGATACAACTCGCCTTGTCATATACTTGCAAAATTTCTACACATCCAGAAAAGACACATGATACCCAAATTATGGACTAGTAATATTAATAATTGTATAAATAAATGATAGGCAGATAATAAATAATATCTATATGTTAAAATAAATGAATAATGTAAGAAGCAGAGTTGCAATTTTGTTAGAAAGTACGTCATTACCGAGCGGGATAGCTCAGGCGGTAAGGACTACGGACCGCATTCGGGAGGTCGCGGGTTCGATCTCCGTGCCCGACCTTCCTTCGGAGGTTTCCCCGGGTCGTCAGGCGAATACTGGGAAGGATTTCCATATCCTCCCAATTTCCTGTCCCTCCATTTCTTTACATTAACCACTTCATTTCATACTTCATACCGTTAGGCTTCTTTGTGTTGGAAGTGTTGGCGACAGTCGCGGCAGCTGCACGACAGCTGCAAATTTCCTCCCCCGGTCTAGAGGTGAGTCTAGTGGTTTCCAGAAGTACGAACCCGAGGGGTGGGAGAGGAACTGGGCTGAGCCAGCTTCCGCCGGGGTCCTTCTTACTGCTAAAATATAGGGACCCTACCCTCAAGGTTCCAGCCACTCTTAGGATCCATTCGCCTCATCCATCCTCCCGTGGAGTGCCCCATCAGAGGCGTAGGCACAAAAGATCGCCTTTCGGTCGAGGTGCTAAGTCCCCTCCGCTAGTTTTCATAGAACCAAGCCATTAGCATGTGTTGAGGAAAAGCAATTAGTGGTAAATCAATATACGAGTAGCTAGGGTAATTAGGCATCACGGTGAACTCGTTCAACAAAAAATCCAGTGACTTAGAGTTCTAGTTTCTTGAGTACAATAGATTCAGAAGTTGGAATTAGTTGCTAATATGCATGTATGCTAGTTTTGAAACTTAGCAAGGGAAAATAATTCTTAGAATTTAGCAAGCCACAGAGTAACAGCACTATTTCACATGTGAAGAGAAGTTTAAGATTTGGCAACGTATAAGTAGGAACTTTGGTGCGGTAGTGATGAATTAGGCAGGACATACGTTGATAAAAGACCGTGCATTTCTACAATTTGTATCTTTTCTTTCGTATCTGAGTCGTTTATATGTTAAAGAAGTGTTTTACTGTGATCGTTTGTTGACAGTCTGTAGCACATAAAGAACTTTGAGCAAGTCACGACAAGTTATGCTTCTCACTGTTATTACCTCTCACTGTTGTTTTAAACCATTTATTGGTACTCAGAGGTTATAAGATACAACTAATACTTAAATAGTTACAGTCCTAAGTGCTAAAATTTAGAAACAGTTTAATTCCACATTCTCAAACAGCAAGAAAGTCGCTTTAAAAAGCTCACTCCATTAAATTACTAGCCAAGTTCAAAGGTGCTGTTTATCCTTACACCCACCCTGCATATCTGGTGAGAAAGATCTCATAGTTCGCCACTGCAACAGCCAGAAGTAGATTCAACAAAGGCCACAACAGAAGTGTAGAACACAGGCAGAGACATCATCACATACACACATAAGTCAATTTTACGAACAGCTTCTATCGTCACAGTAAGTTCTGTTGCAGGGTATCAAATTACCTTCACCGTTTTAATCTTCAAATGATGATGTTGGTTTAAGGACGCTCAACTACTTGGTCATCAGTGCCCTTAAAAAACTGATCATGGTAAAAGCCAGTGATAAATTTCAATATAAAATAAAAGCACTAGTAAACGGGAAAATAAATAATACATAAATATACTAAACAAAAAGCCAGACGCTCCGAAAAATCCATGGATCCGAAAGGTCGGTCACAGGAATATAACCCATGACCTCCCGAATGCGGCCCACAGACGTTACCGCCTGAGCCATCCCACTTGGTAAGTACCTTTAACTTCCACTCCCTTCCCTGGTGAAATAAATCAAAGTTTAAAAGAAAAGAAAAGGGTAATTTAACTTCTGCGTTGTCACGCGATAATACTACCTCTTGGTATTCGATATTCATTATTATACTAGCATGATAAATATTCATTAAACTCGAATCATCTCATCACCATTGATTTTTATAGCATTAAAGAAGAGAACTGCAATATGTTTGTGTAAATTTTGAGGAAATAGCGGACCCTTGACTTGTTTTGGATAGCTTTATTATTTTTCTAAACTTTTTAGATATTCCTTGTCTTCAAGCATAGGCTTAAATATTATCGGATCCAAACGTCCATAAAATTGAAACAAGCTGGCAACACTGCAGATTGTGTAGGTGTCTCTTTTCCTAGTTCAGTACATATACGCCGTAACGGTTCGTCTTCAGAACATTAACCCATACCCTGCCTTGTTCTTCCGTGTTTATTGTGCGAGTGTAGGCCAATCACAAACGTTAGCTCCCAAAACATTACACGAAAGTGAAAGTGCCCGACCTGTTTATATCCACAAACCAGGTCAATTACCTGACCAACCTTAACGCAACGGTGTCGACTTACTTCACGCCAGAAAGAGCTGCTCGGAGTATTCCTTCGCGTCTTTTAAGTCATTAATTATTTCGAAACCTGTGTGATATCCCATAATTACTACTGAAGCTACGTCAGAAATAAGTTACTCTACGCACTTACAAGTAACAAACTATTATTTTCGTACATTCTTGTGGAATTACACGTCGACTTTCGATTAAAAACCATTTATTTCTTCGAAATCGGTTGATCAAAGAACAAAATGCCATTCGACTTTTTTGTTTGTAATGGTTCTATGAAGCACGCATTAAAAGGACTTCCCTTTCATCCTGTATATAATAATGCTTATATATAATTTATGTATATTTCATGATGTTTAAATGGAGATGTTTACAGCTAAGCCTATAATAGTAATAAATATGGTTACTTTTTTGTTAATGCTGCTAATTAACCGCTATGTTTTACAATTTTATGGATTAAAATCTAGGTGATTTGCACGAATAAAGTCACCTAAAACACAAATTCCTAGAAAATGTATTTAATTCCCCTAGCTCGACAAACATTCGTTAACACTAAGGCCAAGCGTTGTTTGAAGTCATCCTGAGAATGTGTAGCGGCCTGTCCAGGTTTGGTGGACAGTAGCAAAAACCAAAATGAGCAGCAAAAGTTTATAAGTATCTCAATTGTGAATTAAATTTCAGTGTAATACTGCTGTTCAGAAATTTCAGTGATAAGATTCTATCTAGTGTTTATAAAGCTGCGATGGCGTTTGCCACAAACGCAGAGTCGACGCGGGAGTGAAGTTTGGCAACGCCGCGGTTGCATCGTATTGGTTTTCACGAGATGTCAGAAGGTTTGGACCGCACTATAGGGGCAAACATCTCAGCTTTATGTAGCTTTAACTTTTCCACTGTTGCCTCTATTACTGCAGCAGTCTGTTGGAGAACAATGGCCGTGAGTGCTGAATACATTCAGGAAAATAAATTGGACCTCACACGAGACGATAACCCGGCTTTTCGGAGAGCGGTCGCTCGGTGAGGGCGGTGTATATTATAGTCATTCATCAGAAAAGAGATTTGAACTCCTGTTCTTGACCTTACACGGTGTGAAAAGAGTGCAGTGTTTCTAGTGACAGGAAGCCTATTATTCAAACGTTGCTGAATAAAAACAAATGGAAGAATTTATGGAGAAAAGAGCGAAATACTACATTTATATAAGCGGTTTCTTTTTCTGTTCATTTTTACGCAATCGTGTTGATTTACACATTTAAAAGGTGCATAATCTATGCATATAATAAAACGTATTGGAGTTTTTTTCACGTAATTCTATATTTTGCAGTATAACTGACAGCAATCTGTATAACAGGCTGCCTTAAAGTGTGTTCATTTTTTTTTTTTTTTTTTCATACAAGAGGAACCAAATCGCGTGTATGATACCTACATATATATTAACAAAACTTGGCTTCGACTTAGAAAATAGTAGGTATATAGGGATTCCAATTTCTTTGCTCAAACGGTTCTTCTGATGGGGGGTCAAAATACAGAAAAGTATCTCATTACTAAGATTTCTTTAGACTTTACATAACAAGAGTTTATAAGTAAAATATCTACAACTTTAGTTCCAAATTTGAAGAGGGTTAACATTTTAGAAGTTACTTGTGTGTGTAAACCAGTTACCATGAAAAACAATCCCAATCGCATAAGCACAAGCAAGAGGCACAAGTTCATATACCGTGAACCCTCTAATTACGTTTTAATTTTTAGTAAGACCCAGAAGGAACAATGTTATTACTAGTTTTGAAATTAATGCATTACATCTAAGTTACACAGAGAAAGGTGAAGAGGTCACTGAAGGCAAATGAGGAAGAGAATGTAAACATAAACAAGTGACAGAGGGGAGAATGTATAGGGGAAAGAGGGGGAGAGAATAAAAGATGGAAGGATAGTGGGAGAGACAAAGTGAGAGACGGAGAAAGATTAAGAAGACTGCATTTGACACAACAAAAATAAGAGCTGCAGACAACGACTACGATAATGATGGTATTGGTGATGGTGATGATAATCATGATGATGGTGATGGTGACGGTGGTGATGATGGTGATGATAATCCTGATGATGGTGACGGTGGTGATGATGGTGATGATAATCCTGATGATGGTGACGGTGACGGTGGTGATGGTGATAATCATGATGGTGGTGGTGATGATGGTGATGGTGATAATCATGATGGTGGTGATGGTGACATTGATAGTGGTGATGGTCATGATGGTGACGGCGGTGGTGATGGGATGATAATCATGATGGTGATGGTGATGATGGTGATGGTGGTGATAATCATGATGGTGATGATGGTGATGGTGGTGATGGTGACGTTGATAGTTATGATGGTGATGAAGGTGACGGCGGTGATGATGGGATGATAATCATGATGGTGATGGTGATGATGGTGATGGTGGTGATGGTGATGGTGGTGATAATCATGATGGTGATGATGGTGACGTTGATAGTTATGATGGTGATGAAAGTGACGGCGGTGATGATGGGATGATAATCATGATGGTGATGGTGATGATGGTGATGGTGATAATCATGATGGTGGTGATGGTGACGTTGATAGTGATAGTAATGAAGGTGATGGTGACAATGTTGGTTCTGGAGGTGATGGTGATGGTGATGGTGACGATGTTGGTGATGGTGATGATGACGTTGATGGTGGTGATGATGGTGTTGATAATCATGATGATGGTGATGGTGGTGATGATAATCATGATGGTGATGGTGACGTTGATAGTGATGGTGATGAAGGTGATGGTGACGATGATGTTGGTTCTGGAGGTGATGGTGATGGTGACGATGATGTTGGTTCTGGAGGTGATGGTGATGGTGACGTTGATAGTGATGGTGATGAAGGTGATGGTGACGATGATGTTGGTTCTGGAGGTGATGGTGATGGTGACGTTGATAGTGATGGTGATGATGGTGATGGTGACGATGATGTTGGTTCTGGAGGTGATGGTGATGGTGACGTTGATAGTGATGGTGATGAAGGTGATGGTGACGATGATGTTGGTTCTGGAGGTGATGGTGATTGTGATGGTGATTGTGATGGTGATAGTGATGGTGATGATGGTGATGGTGACGATGATGTTGGTTCTGGAGGTGATGGTGATGGTGACGTTGATAGTGATGGTGATGAAGGTGATGGTGACGATGATGTTGGTTCTGGAGGTGGTGGTGATTGTGATGGTGATAGTGATGGTGATGAAGGTGATGGTGACGATGATGTTGGTTCTGGAGGTGATGGTGATGGTGACGTTGATAGTGATGGTGATGATGGTGATGGTGACGATGATGTTGGTTCTGGAGGTGATGGTGATGGTGATGGTGATGGTGATAGTGATGGTGATGATGGTGATGGTGACGATGATGTTGGTTCTGGAGGTGATGGTGATGGTGACGTTGATAGTGATGGTGATGAAGGTGATGGTGACGATGATGTTGGTTCTGGAGGTGGTGGTGATTGTGATGGTGATAGTGATGGTGATGAAGGTGATGGTGACGATGATGTTGGTTCTGGAGGTGATGGTGATGGTGACGTTGATAGTGATGGTGATGAAGGTGATGGTGACGATGATGTTGGTTCTGGAGTTGATGGTGATTGTGATGGTGATAGTGATGGTGATGAAGGTGATGGTGACGATGATGTTGGTTCTGGAGGTGATGGTGATGGTGACGTTGATAGTGATGGTGATGATGGTGATGGTGACGATGATGTTGGTTCTGGAGGTGATGGTGATGGTGACGTTGATAGTGATGGTGATGAAGGTGATGGTGACGATGATGTTGGTTCTGGAGGTGATGGTGATTGTGATGGTGATAGTGATGGTGATGAAGGTGATGGTGACGATGATGTTGGTTCTGGAGGTGATGGTGATGGTGACGATGTTGGTGATGGTGATGATGACGTTGATGGTGGTGATGATGGTGTTGATAATCATGATGATGGTGATGGTGCTGATGATAATCATGATGGTGATGGTGACGTTGATAGTGATGGTGATGAAGGTGATGGTGACGATGATGTTGGTTCTGGAGGTGATGGTGATGGTGACGTTGATAGTGATGGTGATGATGGTGATGGTGACGATGATGTTGGTTCTGGAGGTGATGGTGATGGTGATGGTGATGGTGATGATGGTGACGTTGATAGTGATGGTGATGATGACGATGATGTTGGTTCTGAAGGTGATGGTTTTTTTTTTTTTTTTTAATTAACGTCCTCCAACGTAATGTCATATCAGACGGTGAATGAATGAAACGGGTGAAATGATGCTCAAATGAGCCCGAGGTCCATGGAGCTTTAAGCTACCCGACATTCGTCTTCTCAGGGTAGGGAAAACCTCGGAAAAAACCTTACCCGTATAACTTACCCTAAGCGAGATTCGAACTCACGACCTCTTGAACGTGAGGCTGACACGCTAACCATCACGCTACCGAGGCGGGCAAGGTGATGGTGACGATGTTGGTGATGGTGATGATGACGTTGATGGTGGTGATGATGGTGTTGATAATCATGATGATGGTGATGGTGGTGATGATAATCATGATGGTGATGGTGACGTTGATAGTGATGGTGATGAAGGTGATGGTGACGATGATGTTGGTTCTGGAGGTGATGGTGATGGTGATAGTGATAGTGATGGTGATGATGGTGATGGTGACGATGATGTTGGTTCTGGAGGTGATGGTGATGGTGACGATGTTGGTGATGGTGATGATGACGTTGATGGTGATGGTGATGATGACGTTGATGGTGATGGTGATGATGACGTTGATGGTGATGGTGATGATGACGTTGATGGTGATGGTGATGATGACGTTGATGGTGATGGTGATGATGACGTTGATGGTGGTGATGATGGTGTTGATAATCATGATGGTAATGGTGACGTTGATGGTGATGGTGACGATGATGTTGGTTCTGGAGGTGATGGTGATGGTGATGGTGATAGTGATGATGACGTTGATGGTGGTGATGATGGTGTTGATAATCATGATGGTAATGGTGACGTTGATGGTGATGGTGACGATGATGTTGGTTCTGGAGGTGATGGTGATGGTGACGATGTTGGTGATGGTGATGATGACGTTGATGGTGGTGATGATGGTGTTGATAATCATGATGGTAATGGTGACGTTGATGGTGATGGTGACGATGATGTTGGTTCTGGAGGTGATGGTGATGGTGACGATGTTGGTGATGGTGATGATGACGTTGATGGTGGTGATGATGGTGTTGATAATCATGATGGTAATGGTGACGTTGATGGTGATGGTGACGATGATGTTGGTTCTGGAGGTGATGGTGATGGTGACGGTGATGTTGGTGATGTTGACAATTATGTTGGTGATGCTGGTGATGCTGGTGATGGTGACGATGACGGTGATGGTGACGGTGTTGGTGATGGTGATGGTGACGGTGTTGGTGATGGTGATGGTGACGGTGACGGTGTTGGTGATGATGGTGGTGATGATAATCATGATGATGGGGATGGTGACGATGGTGATGAAGGTGATGGTGACGATGATGTTGGTGATGTTGACGATTATGTTGGTGATGCTGGTGATGGTGACGATAACGGTGATGGCGATGATGTTGGTGATGGTGATGATGATGGTGGTGGTGGTGATGAAGCTAATGGTGATGGTGTGATGATAGTGGTGATGGTGATTCTGACGGTGATGGTGGTGATGGTGACAATGAGAATTTGGGCAAATAGACAAATGAAAGTAGTGTAAACCAAAGGTTCAGAAACATAAGGGACAAGAATAATGAAGTTAAAACAGAACTGAAAGAGATATTGAAGGTATGGTCAGAACATTATAAAGTAGTATTTGCAGAAGGAAGGGACAGTGAAAGGATAGAGAACCAGGAAGGAGAAGAAACATTAAATAATGAGACAAATGAGACGGCAATAGATATGAGATATGATTGATCTAAGAATAGCAATGAAAAGAATGAGATTAAAAAATGCTGCAGCATGGGATAAAACAGCACCAGAAATGATAAAATATGCAGGAGAGCAAGCACACAAATGGTTAGTAGAAAATTAATGATGCCTGGAGAACAGAGAAGACACCGCATGATTGGCAGAAGAATATCATAATACCTCCCCAAATTATTTTTTTTTTTAAATTAAGAAAAACGTGTATTGCATTAGTTTAGCAAACAGTATGTCAACAATATATTTTGTTTGCGTTTTTATTCACCTAGTGCCCCAAAATCATCCGGTCTATAAATAGACTGCTGGGCGTTAATGGTATCAAAACATACTATAAGGTGAACAAATACATTTCCGTCAAGTTCATGCATTTTGTGGTTAAACGTATTTCTTAAAGTAATTACAGATCATTTAAAGCCAAACCACTCTTGTTACTTTATGTGAATTAGCATAATATTTATTGAAGGTTTCGACTATGACTGCATCATTTGATTTTTTTCTTTCCTGTCCTTGACATTTTTATGAACTTATGGGCTTTATTGCCATCTGTTCTATAATCCTTTTTTCTAAGAAATTATTAAAGTGATTCTTTTTAAACCAAACTAAGCCCATAGCACAACCCATGAAGGGCCAAATCTTGCCACCCAGCTGCTGCGTCCCCCACCTCTGCCCACTAAAGGCATCATTGGTGGGGTGCAGTACTGAAGGGTAGGACATGCTCAGTGCCTCAAACCCTCCCAGCCAGTTAATACGGCCTTCTCGACCTGAGTCCACTACTTCTCCATCAAGTAGCTCCTCAATTGGTTCCACCAGGACATGAGGCTGAGTGCACCCCGTGCCAGACCTCCCATAGTCATATCATGGATATTTCCAAATACTAAAGAAAGGGAGGAATAAGGATACTTCTCTTACAAAACCAGAAAGTTCTTGTATGCAATAGCTTTGGGACTTGAAAGTTCTACCTATTGTAAAAGTATGAAGTTTATTTGAGAATCTATTGACAATAAAACTGAATTAGTGAAGGACCTGAATGTTTGTAACAAATAATAATACCTCATCCTTATTTGTCTGCTTGTACCCATAACGTCCTGAAGATGAGACTCGTTGCTGCATCGTTACATCGCCAAAAAGCCTTCCTAAAAACCACTACAAGTTTAAAATGAAACCTACCTATTTTTGACCATTTTCTAAAACTGCTTTCTTTTTTCATGGTACCTTAAAATAAGTATCATTTTGGAAATATAAATATCAAATTCTTCATTGTACTGTATAGTAATAATCCCTAGAGTGTCTCCTCTATGCAGGATACCCTCATTGCACAGCCACTGCATCCTCCAGCTGCAGCCAAGGCCACAGAGGAGTGCAGATTGGGGGTGCCAGGGGTCATCATGCCGACTCCCCCGACCGTAAGGCGACTACTTGACCTTTTAGGGATGCTACCTTTTCATCAGGATAGCTCCTCAATTGGTCCCTCAGGTACCTAACGAGGCTGAGTGCATCCCATCCAGAATACTATATACTTACATAAATTAAGTGGTAGAGAAAGTAAGAAAGTTACTCTAGGTAGATATTTAAAATTACAAAATCTTGAGTTCTTAAAGGTTTTGCTCAAGACAGCTTAGGGGCTGTGTTGGTTTGAAATGGAATGACCAAAAGTTGAGGAAATAGAAATTGGAAGAAATAAAAATCTTCTTTAGAAAACAATTACTTTATCAATATACTCAGTACATATTTTGTCTGCATACATTCAGTATTATCAGAAATACTTTGCACAGTATATGTATCAGTTCAGCAAAGCAAGCTCAGTGTTCCAATTTGTTTAACACATTGTCTTCATCTTTATACAGAATTGCAATTTACAAATTTTAATACAAAAATTATGTTTATTTTAAGACAATTCTTATGAAAATGTTTTAAATCATTTAGTAACAGGTTATTCCTGAAAGTGCTACTGCCTTAACATCATTTTCCACTGTTCTAACAGCAATCCAGGTATTTGTGCCTCTAGCTGTTGACAGTGTAGCTATTTGCACACTTTTCTCTGCAAAAGATTTCACAATCTCCATTACATTGGAGGTAGAGTTTTGTCCTTGGAAGAATAAAAGATTTTCCTCCAGTAAAAGACCTGCTGGGCCAAAACTGGCATCATCAATTGCCAAGAGATGTGGCAGACCATCTTTCACCATTCCTGGAGTAACAGAAAAAAACAAGAATAAGCTCTTTGAACCCCAAAACCCTCCAAAAGGATAATAAATCAGCAAATATATTAGCTTCCAAGAAATGAAAGGATACATCCTGCTCTTTTTCAGAATCAAACAATTGACATACAAACATGGAAGTACTGGGAGAACAAGAAACATACAAAACAAATGCAA